>ML781448.1:791738-802763 GCA_009831015.1 Picea engelmannii
TTCCATGTAGATTTCTTCTTGCAAATCCCCATGCGAGAAGGTAGATTTAACATCCATCTTATGGACCTCACATTTATGTGAGGCAACAAGGGATAGAACAAGGTGAATGGAATTCATCTTGTCAATGTGGGAAAAGGTTTCATTGTAGTCAATTCCTTCAACTTGAGAGAATCCTTTGGAAACTAACCAGACCTTTTGTCTTTCGACACTTCCATCTCATGCATACTTAGTTCTATACACCCATTTACATCTAACAAGTTTTCTTCCTCTTGGAAGAAGTACAAGATCCCAATTATCGTTCACCATTAAGGAATGGTATTCTCCATTCATTGTTGTGTCCCAATATGGATGGCCAAAAGATTATGCAAATGTGTTTGAATCGTGAGTTTCTAAAACTTGATCCAACAAAAATGCACTTCTCTCTTTTAGACTGTAATGATTTCGTTTTCTCATCCGGAATGTGAGCCCATGCTTCACTACCAAATACATAGAAATGACTTACATGTAGCTTAATTTTAGTCTATGCTTCTTTCGATTTTATATTTCTTAAAGCCTTTGTGGGAGTGTGATTTACTATGTAATTGGCGCAATTGATGGATTCTACCCAATAATCAAGATTTAATCCTTTAGATTGGATCACACAATTTTCCATTTCCTTTAATGTGTGATTCTTTCTCTCAACAACACCATTTTTTGTGGTGTATATGGAACAACATGTTGCATTTACATACGTTGTGTAGTGTAGTACTTTGTAAATTTGTTGTTCACATATTCACCACCATTATATGTTCTTAACCTTTGTAGTTGATGTCCATATTGTTTTTCTACAAGGGCCTTTAGGCCAAAAACATGTCAAAAACTTCACTCTTAAGTTTTAAGAAGTAAACCTAGGTGCATTGTTGGGTATGTGTTATATTCTTTGCACGAGTAGTAGTGTCACCTACCTCAGGAAACGTGATACCTACCTTGGGTATGTGTTATATTTTTCTTCCTCAGGAAACGTGACACCTACCTCAGGAAACGTGTCATGTATTTAGGTGGTTTTCTCGGCACATGGTTTTTGCTGATAGTTTTCTATTTCTGGTTAAGGAATTAAGGTTTTGGACTAATCCAGGTCATTGGGTTAGGGTTTTGGATGCCGCTGGCTCCTATATGTATATTGTATTGTAAACAATGTAACACAATGAATGAATATAATATATGATGGTTTTCCCGGTTTGGGTTTCCAGGGGAAAAATATTTGTGTAATGTTTGTATTTGCCATTGTATATTTTTTGTTCTTTTCTGAATATCTGTTTACAGTAGACATTGTACAAGGTTAGAATTTACATGCATCTAGAGAAGTCATCAATGAAAGTTAAGAAGTATTTTCACCAAGATAAAGAAGGAGAAGAAATCGAACCACACAAATCATTGTGAACAAGCTACAAGGGGGCCGAGGCATGCTAAGAGGCACATTTGTCAAAATTGTCCCAATGATATTTGTTGAGAAAAACACTGACACACAAACCATATCTATAATAAATGAGAGGAGGTGTGGTCTCAAACTACTCTTAGACACACCACAATTACGTGTTTACGTGAGGGCACATCCTGAGGTCATATGTGAAGGAAGGGACCTAGTGAGGGGAGCTAGTGTCTATTATTCAAATTCTTTGAAGAGGCCAGGAAAGAGCCCGCGGGTTTGACAAAACCTGCACTTTGAAGAAAAGGGGACCTGTGTAGATTGATTGAGGTCTAGTCAAGGCCTGAAGAGTTGATATGACTCCTTGATTTGAATGATCCTAGACCGGGAGGTCGAGAAGCCCCGAGGGGAGAAGGGGGGTCTACATCAAGTGGTATCAGAGTCTTCTTTCATCTGTATATTTCAGGCGAAGGAGATGAAGGAGACAGCCTGACTACATCAAGTAGTATCAAGAGCTGAATTTTGTCTACAGATTGTAGGCAAAGGTGAAAATGTGAATAGAGATAATTTGATGAAATCAAATGGTATCAGAAGCTGAAGTTCATCTGTAGACAACAGGTGAAGAGAGATAGAGTATCGATGCTTTGTAAAGATTGTTTCAAGGTGTGCAACAAATGGTAGATATCCAGGAGGGATGAAGACATAAAAGATGGATACTGAAGTCCATAAGTGTGGTCGAGGAGCAGACTGCAAGAAGAAAAGTAAAGCAGAAATTGACAATGAGATCATTGAGATAATAGAAAGAATGGAACAACAAACATTAAAGACGCAACAAGAGACAAAGGTACACTCGAGGTACGAATGGCCTCTGAACAGAAAGGTAAAATGGCTTATTCAAAATTTGTTCGACAGAAAGTAGAAATAAGAGTTAAGGAGGTGGTTGAGAGAAGTTGAAAACCTCAGTGACATAGAGGAGAAAGTGATTCACATCTATGAACCAAAAATTGGGAGGAACCTCAGTGATGAGGAGGAGGTGAGATCAGTTAAAGGTCTCATAAAATTCTAGGAGGGAATAAATGAATTTTCATATTGCCAGGGGAGAAATGAGATGAGATTAATTGAGGATCTCATAGACTGTCGGGAGGGAAGTGATGGAAATTTAAATTTTCAGGTGGGCAATGAGATGATATCAGTTGAACTCATAGACTATGAGGAGGGCATAAGAGAAATCCCATATTTTCAAGTGGGAAAGGAAGAAGATAGGAGACTATCTGAAAGTATCATGAACTCAGTTGAGAGTTCATATCAGCAAGGAGAGCTGGTGGAGGATGATCATAAATGCATTCTGATCATTGGAGGACTTCAAATATTCCTACCAATTAGTCCAACAGAGGGTAATGCAAGAGTTGCACATGAGGAGGTGATGCAACGAGCACCCAAGAAAGGGGTCATGGGGCCAAATGAATTTAAAACTAATTGTGTCTGTGATGTAGGTGCAATAGAGGAAAGACAACTAGCAGAGACTGTCAAAGAGGAGGAGAAAGAGCAGACATTGATGTTTGCCCCCAACAGAAAAAGAGGAGCATTCATATGAATTGCTCACTTAATGGAAGCAAGAACTGAATATGTTGGAGGATTGGTTGGACAATCCAAAACCAAAAGATGGTTGCCAGGAGACAGTCATGCATATTGCAGGAGAAGAGAATTCAACATAATTTCTCAAAAAATTTAGCTTGGGAGTTGAACAGGAGATGACTACAACACTAGAGCCTACAACATAAGAGGAAGTAGACAACATAGATTTTTTGAGCTGTATGAGGAACTAGAAGCCTTGGAGAGAAGGGTAAATATGCAGAGTAGGCATATCCAATAGGTCAAGTTGGAAACAGGTGGAGGAGCATATGATCCTGGGGAGCAGCTGGAGGGAGTTGGAGTTGAACCAACACAAGAGGAGATGACAAAAGTCAATCTGCCATAGGAGGAAGCTAAGAAACAACTCAGTGGTGAGATTGTAGAACTGAAATCTGTAGCAGAATGGCTAGCTAGTGCCACAAGAGATGAAGATAACATGAAGGGTCAAATTGATCATATTGGTAAGGAGGAGAAAGAGCACACATTTCAATGTGCCCAAGAGATGGAGAAAGAAGAGCATTCGGTGGAATTGCTCAAAAATTTCAGCCAATGAGATGAACATAAGGCAATTTTAGAATGGGGATCTACAACAGGAGGAGAATAGAATTCAGAGGAATGGCTCAAATTATTCAGCCAAGAAGTTGAGAAAGAGATAATTGTAGAATGTGAACCTACAACAAAGGAGGAAGCAAAAAATAGCATGGATCTTGTTGATCTGTGTGAAGAGTTGGAGGCCCTGGAGAGAAGGGTAAGGATGCATAGGCATATTATCCGACAACTTAAGTTGGAAATTGATGGAGAGAAGATGCAACAAAGCATATTGTAGGAGGAAATCCAGTCAGTGGACTAGTTGGACAAAGAAATAGAGGAGATAAAGAGATTGATGCTGGAAGCAGCACAAGAAGTAGTCATCAAAGAAGTATGGGATAGAAGAAAACATGTAGGAGAAATAGGGCATAAAAAGAAGCAAGGAAAAGGAGCAGATGAACAACTCCAAGAGAAGGTATGGGACCCTAGATAATCTCAACAACATATCAGAGGGAGCCATGCGCAGGAGCTCATGATTTTCCCAGCCATGGCGTATGATGCAGGAGCATCATCAGCAAGCACACGTGGAGAGACAACTCAACGCCTTAGCGCACCTTTGAATCATTTCAGAATATGAAACATTGGCATTTCCTGCAAATCTTTCTTGAACTGATTGAAAACTAAAGAAGATCAAAATGCTTGGGAGAAAATGATCACGAGTGATCTGGGAGTTTCACTCCTAGAATTTAATGCAATGGTTCTTAAGGGGTATCTAGTTTCTTTCAAGAAGATAGGTAGTCGGAGGGAACCCTAGGAACCTTCTTGTATATGTAGATGCATTGTATGCCCAAAATGAGGTTGTTGGAGGAGTATTGTTACTGAATAGGAGGTAGCTTCAAATTAGTAGGAGATTGTTGTGATTTAGTTGTTGCTGAGTTTTTAGTTCTTCCTTTTTCATAGTTGTAGCCATTTTACATTTGAATGAATATAACAGAGGAAAATTGATCTAATGCATGGTGTTGCTACTATTTACAATTCCCTGTTATTTTGTTTTCATGAATGAATGAGTTATGTTGTTCAATATATGAAACTGTGAAGTGTTTGGATAAGTTTCGATTGTTTTCTCTTCATTGAGTTCATGCAAGGTGTGCATACAGTCCGCAAGGAGTGCGTTGACAAAGTCTGTTTCGAATCAGAAGCTCAGAAGATATAGCGTGAAACTTCCATTTGCAAGGAGTGCAAAGACACTGCTGCAAGGTGTGCACATTCGCCGCAAGGATCTAATTCTTGTGTGAGAATCTGCTACAAGAAGTGACAGAGTCTGTTTCGACTCATAAGCTCAGAAGAGATAGCGTAAAATTTCCATTTTCAAGGAGTGCAAAGGGATTGTTGCAAGGCATGCACAATCGCTCGCAAGAAGCTAAGTCTTGTGTAAGAATCTGTTGTAAGGCATGCACATATCCGAAATTTGACTAAGTGTTGAAGTAACCCTCTAAGGAGTCAAAGGGTTTGAGAGATCTTCAAGGGAAATGGAGTTTTGAAGTTTTTACGAGTCATCGACTAAGCTCTGTTCAGCAGGGAACAAGATCATTCTGGATCGTCAGATCTGGGCAAGGTACACGAGCTTTAAGTCTTTATGTGCACACAGGAGAGAGGATTCACCAAAGTCCTGAAGAGTCTAGGGACCGTCCAACATCCATAGGGACAGGTGGCGCAATATATACAACTTTGGAAGTTTGTAGACAAGGAGAGAGAGAAATTGCCGAAGAGACGAAATACATCTTGGTTGTTGGTCACCAGGGGGTTATGTGTCAATGGCTCTGAGACTTCGAGGGAAAGTCACTTGAGGATTTCAGTTGAGGATTTGAAACTCCAAAACCCCAAAGAGTCAAAGTGAATTGTAGTTGTCTGATTCAGAAGGATACATGGAAGAGATACGTGAACTTCAGGTGAAAGCACTCCAGGAGAAAGCAAAGGCTGAGAGTTGAAACTCCTAAAACCAAAAGAGCTGAAGTGAACCACAACCGTTGATCTGTGAGGCACACATGTCGAAAGATCATCGTCTTTGGGTGAAAGCACTCTGGGAGAAAGCGAATACTGAGAGTTGAAACTCTCGAAGCCCAAAGAGTGAAGTGAACCACAACCGTCAATCTGTGAGGGACACACATTGATAGATCGTCATCCTCGAGTGAATGCACTCCAAGAGAAATCAATAACTGAGAGTTGAAACTCCCAAAGCCTGAAGAGTGAAGGGAACCATAGTCGTCGATTTGGAAGGAGGGCACGCATCGATAGATCGTGGGGATTTGGGAGTGTGTGTGAAAGGAGGAGAAGGGTCACTGACTGGTATTTGACCAAGGCAGAAGGAGGACAGGTCTCAGTCGTCGATGAAGAGGCACCGCCTGAGATCACGATATCGATGGTCACACTTAACTGCAGGGACAAAAAGTGATCAGACTTTAAAAATCCAAGAGCGGGCCACAACTAAAACCATGGTATTGCCAAAGGGGTACATGGTAACTGGTAATGAATTGTGGGGATAAAAGAGGTGTGGTCTCAAACCACTCTTGGCCAGCTCACAATCACAAGTTTACATGAGGGCACAATCCGAGGTCATATGTGAAGGAAGGGAGCTAGCGAGCAGAGCTACTGCCTATTATTCAAATTATTCGAAGAGGCCAGGAAAGAGCCTGTGGGTTTGACAAAACCTACACTTTGAAGAAAAGGGGACATGTGTAGATCTATTGGGGTCTAATAAAGGCCTGAAGATTCAATCCGACTCCTTGATTTGAACGATCCTAGACCGAGAGGTTGAGCAACCCCGAGGGGAGAAGGGGGGTCTGCATCAAATAGTACTTTGGCCTATGAAATCACATATTTACACTCTAAAGTTAATGTCCAATATCAAAGAACAATGTTCTATAGAAGTGAATCTCATATACCCCATTGCAAACGTCTAATGGAACTACATCACAAAGGACAACATCCTTAAATAGATTAATGGTATATTAAAACTTGCATTGGTATTATTGCATTTGTATGCCTTGATTAATCTAGACGATATTATATGGTTGAGGATGCAACATGACCTCTAAGTGGAGAAGCTTAAATATATTTGTAACAATTAAAATCTTGTAACTATTATTATCCATTATGAAATATAAGGGTTGTTATTTGATCCACATATAAGAATGAAACAATATCTCCTTCTCATCTTTTAGATCTATTGGACTTTATTGCATAGTAAGTGGTGTTGAACATGTCCTTTTAGGTTAAAACTTGATGACTTGCTTCCCTCTATCTTTCACACAAGGGGAATTCTAAGCTTTGACAAGAGGGTCTTGCATGCTTAACATTCATCATCTGAATAGGACATTGGTTTGTAAAATCTGCACCACTTACTAGTTTTCTTAATCTATTTCATCAATCATCAATTCTAATTCTAGTGATGAACCTTGGTATATGAATAATGATTATCTTATTCAAGTTGATTGGCTTGGGGCCAAGGATTATTTACAATCTCATTTTCAAATGAATTGATGTTATAGTTTTTTTGGTGCAAATTTAGTAGGCTTATCTTTGGCTCATTGTTTTGCACAAAACTATTATTCATGTTTATTGCAAATCTATAAACATCTCCCATATTTTAATGTTCATGAATTCAAGATCAATCTAAATATAAAGAACTAATCCACTTTGATAATTTAGAATCTCATTGTGCACCAAATGAAGGATACCTAAACACCATAAGACTATGAAACTCATTAGTATATTTTATAGTGGTTGGTCTCAACACCAACACAACTATTGCCACTTAATCATGTTTGTGCCTTAGATTATATAACTTTTTTGTGCATGGATTCCATGAACCTACACCATGCCTCAACAAGATTACAATCATCCTTACATTGCATGTTATACAATCTCCAATTTTGCAACTATTTCCACTTAATCATCTTTGTGTCTTAGAGGATATAACTTTGTTGTGCATGGATTCTATCAACCTACACCATGCCTCGATAAGATTACCATAGTCCTTACATTACATGTTATACAACCTCCACCATCCTTACATTGCATGTTATATTATCTCAACCTCAATATAAAGTGCTAATACATTTTGGAAAAAACTTATTGTGCACCAAAATAAAGATATCCAAACACCATAAGATGATGAAACTCATTAGTTTAATTTTTTGAGGTTGGTCTCAATACCATCGCAACTATTTCCACTTGATCATATTTGTGTCTTAGAGGAAATGATCTTGTTGTGCATGGATTCCATGAACCTATGCAATTCCTCAATAATATTACCATCATTTTTACATTGCATCTTATACAACCTCCTCCAACACAGTGCATTAATGCATACTTTAGGGTGGAGAAGGTGACTACTTCATTTGTGAAGTGATTCAGTATGAAATAATCTTCAATCTATGTTGTCTAGTGTTTATACATAATTTTTTTCATAAATCTAAAGAATGTCAAGGTTGACTTGGACCTTGAGTAGAGAATGACCACAAAATAAGTTGATCTTGGACACCTAAGGTGGTAATGGAGCCATGAATCTTTGCAATGTTTCCACAAAGTAGACATACATTTCATGTCTTTGTCTCTACAATGCTTCATTGATGATGAATTGTTAAAAGTGGCATCAATATTGATCCAAGATGCCATCAAAGACTGTGTTGGGAGTGAAGGAAGTTTATCCTAAGGACTTGTAAGAAAAACATTGTGCTCCATGCACCCTAATCCTTTGAACATGTGAATTGGACGTGTGATTGTATTGTTATCATTGATTAGGTGATTACAATTGCGACAAAATGTGTACTCAAGTTGTAACACCACTTACTCAAATGACCAAGAGGTGTGCACTATGACCACTTGACTACAATAGAAAACCATTACTCGTGTATTTCTATAATATCATTGATTTGGACCCTAAGGGTACATCTAAGGTAAAGCTATAAGTTAGAGATAACGTTAAGGATATGAAGAAGATAATTGACCATACGAAACAAGCATAAACACACTATCAAATCTTATGCTAGAGAACAAATACAAAGCATTAGATGAATTAGTAGGATATTACATATAAAGAATAATTTATAGGAAAATATGTACACTTTAATAATCTATACAACAACCAATATCAAATATAAAATAGGCATACTATCCAACTAGACATGACACTCTAATCTCTTTTCCCTAACATTACCTAATGATGTCTATTTATAAGATTCAGTAATATACCAAGAATCATGTAGACAACATTTTGTGTAGAACATATGCATAGAGAATCTACTATCCACTATTAATCATATGGATGAGATGGATCACATTGAATGGTGAGTGATAACGTATGATACATATGTGTAGCGATATGTGTTGGTTGCATCAATCAATGTGAATTGCAAATCTCACATGATTCGAAGTGATAATATATTATTGAACAACATATAAATGAATCTTCCTATAGAAAACAAATGGATTTGTGCTACCACACAAAGCGTGAGAGCATGGATGGAATGCCACCCAAGCACACACACACTATTGAAAGGGGAAGAGAGTATAGTGGAGTCACAACTTGGTTTTAGGACTAAGACTAAACCAAGAAACCTAGGGTGAAACAAAAGAGGGTGAAAATAAAAGGAAATGCCACTGAGTTAATTAGGACCTTAAGATATTGTTAATGTTAACCTAGGGTTGTAGTTTATTAGGGTACTTCACTTAGGTTTTAGATCAAATTTTTTCAACAAATTAAATGAGGAAAGATAGCCAACTAATTAGTGTTAATTAACTAGAAATTCCTTTAATGAGCCTGATACCTTAATGATGAAAATGTGAAGTCAAGAAGGAAAACGATTCACCTAAAATTCGTCATTGTAGATAATGAAGCTCACTGTGCTAAAGTGAAGATTTGTGATAGGCTTCCAATATTTTTTCAAATCCTTGAATAACGTAAAGAGTACCTAGCATCCTTAATGGACATGTTACTTCACATGCCCTATCTATGATGGAACCTCCCTTATGGTTGTAGGGTTGAAACTTCCAAGGTATGATTAGAACTATGCCAATGAAAATGACATAGGATGAATAAATTAAACTTGCAATATTAGAGCTAAACTAGCCATAAGAGATCCCTGCAAAGGTGCCAGAGATGACATGTACAAGCATATATAGGGGCTTGATAGAAAAGAAAGAATTGTAGCCACTAATAGAAGTGTGTACTACAAATTAGGGATTTCAAAGATAAAATAAATTGAAAGAGTTTGATATTTCAAGAGGTCTTACAAAGAGGAACTAAATATTATTAATAGAAAAGGGAGACCCCTCATGGCATAGGAGAACATTATGTTAGTGGTTGGAAGGTCAAATTCATACAAATTATCACACTACAATTATCACACTACGCTCGTTGACCTCATGTCATGGATTTAGTATAATTGTGCCACATGATTTTATCCCAAAGAGACTCTATGTTACACAATTTACATATTCACGGTGGGAGTAACCTAAGGAAGCCTATGGTACACTTATCATAGAGAGATCAAGTATGGATTCATGGGTTTGACTCAAATTGATTCCATAAATAGAAAGTCCAAAACAATTTTGGATGGCTATGGAATCGAAATAAGTCATCCTAAGTCACCATGGACCCAACTAAGTAGTTTGTGTCCCCAACTGACTCATGAAATTATGAAATTACCCAAATGGATGCCCCAAGGGTCAAAGTGAGTCAAATTGGTGATCAAGGGATAGAGAACAAGGAGGAAAATGCACGTAAGTGAACTCGTCTAAGCACCAAACATCTCATAGAGGTACTATGCCTGAGCCAAGGTAAGGGGGACTCGATGAAGGTTATCCATCACATTAGAGCAATGATCAAGAGGTATTATAACATCATTGGTTGGAATTTGTATGAATACAACATAGCAGTGGATTGCACAAGGCATCTCCCAATAGCTAGGTGTATGTGAGTACCCATGTGCGAATTTCATAAACTACACTTCCTACTAACATAATAGTTAATGGTTGAAAGGTGAATATGCTTATTTTCTCAGCCTTCCCCTCCTCTATTGGATTTGTTGTGTGGATGCATGTGTGTGAGACAATAGTTGAATACACTTATTTTATGGCATCTAGGAATAGTTTCTATGATTATAGTATCCTTCATTCATTTGACATAATGATCTCACATGTTGTCATTGTAATACACCATTGTCATCATAGAGTATAATTCCTTGTTGTTTATTAAGTATAAATCCTTATTATTAACATTAAGTTGTCTCATCACAATGTAAATCTCATATGTTGGTCATTAATACTTTAAAGAAATGTCAACATCAATTAATCTTAAACTTGGACTTGTTGATACTAAAAAAACACAACAACCAATATATATATATATATATATATATATATATATATATATATATATATATAACATAACCTTGAAA
>ML781448.1:868770-902662 GCA_009831015.1 Picea engelmannii
AGTATGATGCTTCGAATATCCCCATTCTCAGGGATGTACATCCTTCCTCGATATCTTAACAGTTCGTCTGTTTCCAGACTATATCCTTCATACTTTGGGTCTAATTGCCTCCTTCTCTAGAGGTTCGAAGTAACCTTTAAATACCAACTGTCTCTTGGGAGTTGTGTCAACACGTGTTCCCTCAGATTGACCTTTAATGTTACCAAGGAGAAGATACGTGGTATCCTACTCAAGGCATCTGCGACCACATTTTCCTTTCCCTTTATGTATGAAATACCAAAATCGTACTCACTCATAAACTCACTCCATTGCCTTTGCCTGGCATTCAGATATCTTTGAGTGAAGAGATGTTTTGAACTTTGATGGTCTCTTTTGAGCTCAAAGTTCCGCCCCACAAGATAGTGCCTCCAAATTTTCAGAGCTAGCATTACAACTGCCAACTCTAAATCATGATTTGTGTATAACTCTTCATGCTTCTTCAACTTCCTTGATGCATAGGCTATCACTCCTCCATCCTGCATTAGCATGGCCCCCAACCCTTGCTTCGAGGCATCCGTGCAGACTGTGAAGTCCTTTTCCATATCCGACACTCGTAGAATTGGTGCACTAGTTAGTAACCTATTAAGCTCAATGAATGCACTATCACACTCTACTGTCCATTCATACCTGACCCCCTTGCGCTGCAAGGTGGTGATGGGTTTCGCTATTTTTGAGAATCCTTCTACAAATCTCCGGTAATAACCTGCTAGCCCCATGAAGCTTCTCACCTCATGGGAATTTTTCGGCACTGGCCACTCCATAATGGCCTTTACCTTTTCTGGGTCCATAGAGATTCCTTCCCCGGAAATGATATGACCTAAATAGTGGATCTCTTTCTAGAAGAAGGAACACTTTGACGACTTCCCATACAATTTGTTCTCTCTAAGGCAGGACAACACTATTCACAAGTGTTCCTCATGTTCTCTTTCGTTCTTGGAATAGATGAGGATGTCATATAAAAAGACTTGTACAAAACGGTCTAAGTACTTCCGGAATACGTCGTTCATGAGGCTCATGAATATTGTTGGCACATTGGTCAATCCGAAAGGTACTACAACAAACTCGTAATGTCCAAACCGAGTTCGAAAGGCATTTTTTGGGATATCACCTTCCTTAATCCTTAACTGATGATACCCTGATCGCAAATCAATCTTTGAGAATACTGTTGCTCCTTTCATCTGATCGAAGAGGTCATCTATTCGCGACATCGGGTACCTATTTTTTACTGTAGCACAGTTCAAGTCCCTGTAGTCTATACACAGTCGTAAGGATCCATCCTTGTTCTTTACGAAAATTACCAGTGCACCCCAAGGTGAGACACTGGGTCTTATTAGCCCTAACTCCAGTAACTCTTTCAACTGCATTTGCAATTCACAAAGTTTTGATGCTGTCATCCGATACAGAGTCTTGGAGATTGGTTCTGCACCAGGTTTTAGCTCAATAGTAAAATCAAGCTCCCTCTCAAGAGGTAACCCTGGTAACTCGTTTGGAAAGACATCTTTAAATTCTGACAATACTGGGTAATGATCCAATGAGGGTCCCTTCCTTTCATTCATTGCTTCCACTACATACAATCGACACCCTTGTCTCAAGCATCTCTTAACCTTCATAGTGGATATAAAGCATAATGACACTTTTCTCCGTACACCCTGGATCTCTATTGGTCTTCCTTCATCATCGACACAAAGCACCCTCTTTGCGAAACAATCTATCAAAGCTCGGTGAGCTGCTAACCAATCCATCCCAATGATTAGGTCATACGCCCCAAGAGCAGTGACGTATACCTTCAACCTAGTAGTACACACTCCTAGGTCTACTATACAATTATCAACACTAGGTCCTATTGCTTATTTTTCCCACGAAGCCATCTCGACTTGTTTAAAGTCATCGTGCTTGTAGGCTGCCAACCCACTCTTTTCTAATGCAGATGGTGAAATGAAACTATCTGTCGCACCAGAATCAAACAAAATCTTGACATTGATATGATTTAGCGTACCTGATGACTCCACCACCGTGGATTGATGTTCGACCTGGCGATTATTAACCGCTGTGTAAATCTGGTGGCTGCTACTTGCTCTCCCCATCGATGCCTTTCCTTCTCTATGCACGAACCCTAATTGTAACTCTGGGCAGTCACGCTAGTAATGGGGTCCTCCACACCCCCAACAGGTAACACGAGATTGAACCTGTGCATTGTTATGTGATTGTCTCTGAAATGAGTTCCTTCCCCTGGAACTCCTGCCCCTACTCGTTGTTCCCTGAGATGGTCGTGGACCTGTCTGCACTGTTGGCGATGAACGAGATGCTGCACTCATTTCCATTGAAATCCCTGCAGCTACTGTCCTTGGCGCGACTCTGTTACCATATGGTGGTGGCCTTGAGCCCCCTCTTCTAGGAAATGTCCTTGGGGCCTTTCCTACGAATCCCGGGTGATGCGGAAATGTTGGTCTTGTACCCCCGGTTAAGTTCATGTGTTCTTCCGCATAACGCGCATTTTCCACCGCCTCCGCTACTGAAGACGGTTTCCACATCCGCACCATAGCTCTTATCTTAGGGTTCAATCCATAGATGAAGCGCTCTTCCTGTCGTTGGTCATTATCCATATACGAAACATATTTAACCAGTTCCATAAATCTGATCTCATATTCTTCTACAGTTCTGTTTCCCTGTACTAAGGCATGAAATGTGCCTACCTGTTGTTCCTCGTAGTATGCTGGTAGATATTTCATTTGGAACCTCTCCTCAAAAAGTTCCCAAGATACTATGTCTGGGGTAAGGTGCAGTTGTCTTTCCAGGTTTCCCCACCAGTTCAAGGAACTATCTCTTAACTGAAAAATGGTGATCTTAGCCTTTGAGTTGGACGCATAGTCCCTTAAGGAAAAACACCTTATCATGCCTTCCAAACATGCTTCTGCGCGTTCACTGGCGCGACCTCGGGAAAACTCCGGAAGTTTGATCTTCTGTAATTCTCGCATGATGTCTTCAGGTGGAGGTTCTCCCCCTGAATCCCTTGATGCTTCTGGATTACCCGTTCCAGACGGTGGGGGTTCAAGTTCAGTCCCTACCGGTTGTCGCCCCTTTAAAGTCTCATTGATGGCTTCCAACGAGCGCAGTATGAGGGCTAGTTCGGGCGATGGTGGTGGTGGCGTTGGCGTTGTTGGCGCTGCTTGCGACGACACTCCCTTGCCTCGACTCCTTCGAGTCCTGACCATCCTGTATGCTTTAACCTGCATCACCCCAAAGTTGTCAGGGTGAGTTCAAGGACGTTTCAAATTGGTGCTACTTAAACTTAGAAACAAGGTTAGGCGTAAGTTTTCTTTACTTGTCTGTAAACAAACATTACTCCATTAGGGGATTGGCTAGGTTAGGGTTAGGATTAAGCGTCTAAGCTTGATTTCTTCGCCCTTATGAAAAAAAATTTATTGGTTCCCTTGCCTTGTAGCTACGCTATCCTTGCGCCATACTCGCCACTTCCTATGCTTACTCTCCTAGTGCATATGTCGCCTCCTTCCCGCTTGTCCTAGTCTAAGCCCTTTTAACTTTTTGCTTACAACTTTATTAAAGTGACTTCCGACCTTATGTTTATTAATTTACACCGAAAGGCATACACCTATTGACAATGGGAACAATTAATGATCTTTTAATCTTATTTAACCTTAAACCCTTATCTGATGGCTATGCATTGAAGATGCTGGCATATTCTTAGTCGTCCTCCAAAATCAATGGGTNAGATTTATTGTTCATAACTTTCTTGCATTTATCAAGGCATCCGTTAACATGTTTACTTTTTAACATTTACCTAATCACATTAAAAAAAAAATTGCTGTAAGGATATATAATTACCCCGTTTAAATGATTAAATAGGATTAAACCATGGCATCTAAATAATTGTCCACAACTGCCAGCCATGTTTTGGCGTTCACCAGCGCTATGTACCTTTCGACGTTAACCAGCCGCCAACCACTTTGCGGTTGTGCTAGTTTATTAAAAACTAATAATCTAGGCTAAACTTAATCCTAAGCTTCAATCGCCTTAATCAACACTCCAATTTATTCTCGGAAATTAATATTATTATTAGTGTTAATTAATTAGTCATTAATTTACTTAATCCTTCCTATTAATTTAATTATTATTATTTTTATTTTTTTCTCCAAGGCACATACATGGTGCGTTGGTGTTTGGTTGTTCCTCAATGCTTAGGTAGTGGGTGGTCACGGGTTCTAAACCTGTCTGCTCCGAAAAAATTTTAATCTAACCCAAATTTAATCTAATCTCTAACATCATTAATTAACTTTAATGTAAATTAACTTTACACTAAATGAAACAATTAATTTAAAATTATTATTACACTAATTTAACCTAAATTAACTTTAATTTAATTTTAAATTAACTTGACCTAAATTATATATATATATATATATATATATATACACACACACACTTAAAATAATACAAAAAATAAACGAACACACTAAAAAAAAATTAAAAAATTTAGTAAACAAAACATAAAAAAATAAAATTAAAATAATTAAAAAAAAAAGAGTGTGGGCATGGATGGATTCCACGTGCCCGCCTTGCTCTTCCTACCTAACCCTAAAATCCTACACCTGCCATCTCTTCGAACCCTACGCGTCCTTCCTCTGCCGCCTCTCGCCTCTTTCCTCGGCTCTTGGCGTTGGTGTTGGTCTGGTTGTGGCTTTGTGCATGGTGGTGGCTAGTGTTTCTCAGGGTTTTTGTGAGTATTTTCATGCTCGGAACAGGTAATTTCGTGTCCGTTTAAGTGCCAGTCCCAGCAATTGAAACAACTGCATCCAAATCATTAGACTAATTAATGGCAGCCCCTTTCTTGTAGCAGTAGTTTGATTGTTGCATCTGTTTTCTTACTGGGAATGCGAGTCTGTTTTCTGTGGGCTTTGGCATACGAATGGAGAACTTGTTTTAACACATTATCCATTTGCAGGAGAAGGGAAGCAGCAATGGCGACCACATCACTTTCTACAGACATGGCGATCTGTGGCACTATTTTGGTAAGAACCCCTAAGTCTTTCGTTTTCATGTAAACGAGAGTGCGTGGAGATACTCGTTATGTCAATGTTGGTATTCTCAGAGTAGCCACGCCGGCACAGGTGAATATATATGAAATGCATGTGAGAGGAATGCATTATATTACAGTCCATGAGTGCAGATTCTCTGCATATTTCCGCTGAGAATCGTTTACATATAGCTAGAATGCTATGTGTAGTGTTTGCCTGAGTCAATTCTGAGCTTAAATGAACTGGGTTACGGTTAAATCGAAGAAAAAAAAGTAGATGTTGAGAAAATATTAAACACCTTTCTACAGAGCATTGAATGTCGTGAAAGGTAGGTATACACTATCGGATTTAAATGTGAGAGTGGTGACGAATTGAATTTGCAGTTGCTTGAAATCCGACGGTGCATATCCCTCACTCATGAATTCATAAAATATGCATAGAAAAGTAGATATTGGTCACCGCTGGGTCGATAGTTTAGTTTCATGAAATTTCGTTCCTATCCATACATCATATAACGACATAGGTACCCCATAGACGCACCGGGAGCAATTTTTAAGCATCGAACTGACATTTTACTGCATTTGTGAATTCTCTTTGTTGTACTGTGACTGGTTGTCCTTCGCTATGGAGATTGCAGAGGTCTCTTCATCATCCATGGAAGAAAATACCTTAGACCGCCTGGCCTCGGGCTTGGCAGGCCGAATATTCAATTACCTGGATGAACCCATGGATCTTGCTCGCCTTACTGCAGTTTCTCGTTCCTGTTGCCGAAATGGTTAGTATTCTATATTTATCTCTGCTTCTATTGGTTTTCAGCCATTAACCCATGGTCGTTTCCATGCTGGGATAGCTTTGATTAGCACCCTCTCTGGTTTTCTGAGGTTTGTATGGCGGTCGGTTGTTATAATCACAAAATATCAATTGATATATGTGGAAATCACTACTACTTATATTTTTTCCAGATTAGTTTTAGGTTAATTATAATCTAATGCATGGCACTCTGTTAGAGTTTGTGATAAGTGAAATTTACCAGATATTTGATTAAATTATGCATGTTAGAAGAGTGCTTTTCAAGCTGTATTGAATGTCTTATGTTTGGGATTTTTCTTTAATGATTTCCTAGTAATTGGTTTTGCAAAATTGTCCTACGAAATTAAATCTAATGTGATGTTTTAAATAGTCATTTGATAAGACTTGTTTACGTGATGGGCTATTGGTTTAAGGTTGATCGGGTGTTTATCCGTCCACAAGGGTTCCATGCTTCCTTTGTTCTCGCTCACCTCTTCCCAGGCTTGAGTATTCACAGAGTTTTAATCAATGTGCCTTGTACGTTGGATCATGGGTCTGGGATGAATCATATCCCCTTTACCAATCCCCCAATTGTCCTTTCATTGATCCCAGGTTTCGATGCCAGGAGAATGGGCGACCGGATAAATTTTACATGAAATGGTGGTGGCAACCTTTGGGCTGCAATCTTCCTAGGTCAGTAGATATCTGCCCAAAATTTTATGGTGAATGTTAGTATTAGTTTGGAGAAAGAGATGGTCTGAGTTTGATCTAGAATTTCAATTAGTTTGAACCTACATTTCAAGTTACAGTAAGAACATGGATGCCTAATAAGAATATAGTTACATTTGAGTCGTGAGCTTGTAACAACCTTAGTTGCTTTGTTGATACTTTGGTAAATTTGTTTTTTTTTTTACATTTTCAATTCGTATTGTTTATTTATATTTAGATTTGTTTATCTATTATCAAAATAATAGTGCGTTTGGTTTGCAGGTTAGGTGGGACTGGAGCTAGAGCTTGGAGCTGGGAACTTGGCCCATAGGCCCAGATTTCAAATCAAGACGCTCTGATATCATTTGTAGTGGCCAATTAATTAACATCAATCAATTCTACAACGTAACAATAAAATTCAATAATTCCTTTATATTGAGCAAAACAGTAAAATTCAAAAATTCCTTTAATTGAGCACATTTGCATATAGATTTATCAACAAATAATAAAATTTTATAGAAAAATAAAACAAATACACAATTAAAATACATGGGTCTGATGCTAATTCGCCTTGTTGCCTTGTTGTTGCCTTCCTACTGCCTGATGCACTGACCAACACTGCCCAAACCTACTATCCTCCCTGCCAACTAGGACAACTACCTAGCTCCAGGATATCATATGGATATCTTGGCCCCCGTGCCCAAAACCTCCAGCAAACTGGTGCCTGTACTGATCCAATCCGACTCCAAAACTCAACTTCTCTCTGCAAATCCAAGAGAGCCCCAAAAATCAATCCCCCAATCGCCCGTAGAATGATCCCCTCGTAAACCTCCTTCCTCTCCATATTCCTCCTTCACCGACTTCCCTCTCATTTACTTCCCTACCTACCCATTTATTACCTTATCTTATCCTTTCGTAGTTAATGCCCCTTATCCCCTTTATTTATTATTTTATCCTATATTTAATGTCCTATCCCTTCCCAAATACGTAAGCTTATTTTAACAATATAATTTATTATCCCTTTTAAATTTAATACCCAATTTATTGAATATAATAGGTAGTTAATTAATTAATTAATCAATCAAAATTATAACCTTTAATTAATAAATAAATACTTAATTAATATCATTAGACCAATTGTTGTTTAGTTATTAACATGTTAGGAAAAATTTATTTACTTAATAAATCTTTTACTTAATACTCCCTAAGTATATATTCTACTAGGGTTGTTACACCTAGTCTAAGTATGCTTGTGACCTTTTTCGTTGCTTTCACATGGATGATTGTAAACCAACCCCTTCTCCCTTATAGTTTGTAGTCAATATTAATGCCACTTGTACTTCTCTTGAAGTTGATGCCACCCTGTACCATCAGTTAGTTGGTAGCCTCTTATAATTGACTCATACCCATCCTGGTCTTTCCTTTGTTGTTGGTATTGTTGCCCGGTATATGAAAACACCCCATGAAATCCATTGGAAAGAAGCTAAAAGGATACTTCGCTATGTCTGTGGTACAATTCAGTTTAGGATACATTACAGTTCATGGGGGACTCCTTTATTGGTTGGTTTCACTGATTCAGATTGGGCCAACGACCCTGATGATCGAAAGTCTACTGTAGGTTATGTTTTCAGCCTTGGTTAAGGACCTATCACTTTGGCCTATAAGAAACAACAAGTTATTGCACTTTCTTCAACAGAAACAGAGTACCGAGCAACATTCAATGCAAGTCAGGAAGCCTTGTGGCTTCGACAGATCCTTTCAGAGTTTGGATTCAAGAAACAACATCTGACCATCCTTTGGTGCGACAATCAGAGTGCCATCAAGCTCACCAAAGACCTAGTTCAACATCAATACAACAATCACTTCAAGTTACACATGCACTTCATCAAAAATCTCATTCATGATCAAGTTATTGAAGTTCTCTTTTGCCCTACAGAGGATCAAGTTGCAGACATTTTCACAAAGTCTCTTAGAGAAGTGAGTTTTTCCAAACTTCGATCTATGTTAGGTGTTCATGAAGTTGTCATTAAGGGGGGATAAGATCTAATGCCTCCTTCCTTCTCCTATTATGTCACTATTGTAAATACTTCAATCCTATTCCAAGTTGTTCTTAAGGGGGGATGTTAGGATATTTAGACACTTAGGAGTTAGTTAAGATCTACTTGGTCTAATGTGTCGTTAGGTAAAAGTGTGCTTCTTATTTGTTTCTTTAGTATGAATTAGTATGCATTTGTAGTTAGGAAATACGACTGTCACGATATGTTCCTGACATAGAGTGATCTGACGGTTCATATTCTCCTCGATCTTAACGACCATTGATCCATGGCTTAACACCCGATTGGTCCATGATCTCTATTTAAAGAGCATGGAGGGTCATTTGTTGATGATCGATTGTGAGAAACTCTCTTGTAAAATCTCTCTGTAATATTTTTCGTTTGCATTAAGAAACTGCTCCAAGTGACCACATTGGTTGGGGCCGTGGATGTTTCCCCGTAGAGGTTTTACCACCTGAAAACATCAGTGTGTTGATCTTTGATCTGGTTATGTGAGTAGTTACTGAAGGTGTTCGTCCTCTGTTGGAATACCTGTGTTGTTAAACAAGCCATACAAGCTATGAAGAAAAAACCCTCCTTGAAGCTTTTGGAAAACTCATTTACTGCTACAGAAGCTACCATCTATGGTTGGTTATTATTTTTCTTCTGTGGACACTTTGAGGCAAAGTGTCCCATATTGTGACACTAAAAACATTTGACTTTAGAAAAATAATTTTTCTTCTTCTTTCCACCTTTTTTCATCTTTCCCTTGCCTTTGCTCACAAGAGCCAAGCCTTCTTCATCCACAATATGTGGTGAAGATGAAGATCTTGTAGATTGACCAATTCTAATCTCCTTCTATACAAAATCATCCCATAGATGTTTCTAGTTAAGGAGATTCTCCCGAGCCACAACTCCACACATAAACACATCCCATTACTTAGAAAATCCATTTAGTGCCACACGCACCAACTCGGTTTCCTCAATCTTCTCGCCCACTGTTGTGAGCTCATCCATGATTTGTGTAATCCTAGTATGGTAAGGTACAACACCCCCACTCTTGGCCATCTCAGTGCCACACAATATCTCTCATAACACCATTACCCTGTTCTCATTCTTTGGCTGGTATAGATCGCTCAAGGCCTTCCACATGTATTTTGCGGTGTTCTTTCCTAAGATATGTGGGATCACATTATCTTTAATCCCATCAAGAACTAGGCTCCTTGATTTATCCTCACCCTTCTTCCAGAAATCTAGTTGGGTTGCATCCGTAGGTGCAGTTGGATTTTTCGTTGTATGCTCAAGGACATCATTGACATCCAAAACCATAGTCATCGTCTCTTTCTAGGTGGGGTAATTTTGAGCTCCCTGAAGTCGATATTCAACCCTCAATGACATGGCCATTTCTCCTGAAAACACTGCTTCTCAAATCCTTACACAACCTTGATTAAACACAATAAATGACACGTTTCTTTGATTTTGTACCTTGAATCCTCACAATCCACTTAGATATGAATTGATCTACCTGTGTGTTGTTTCCTTCACAGCTCCTACTCTAATACCATGTAAATTTCCTTAAAACCCAATATTGTTTTCTTCGGAAAAATTAAGTTTGATTGTATATTAATTTTTTGTCATTGTTTAATTAATATTTCAGATAGGTTTTCTCAATTAAATGAAAAACATAAATTAAAATACATAGGATCTTTTGAAAGTAAAGACACATAGAAAACACATCACATCAACAAAATTGTTTTTGGACAATTGTCCCCGGAAAAACCCAATGTGGGAAAACCAATATAACAAATCTGGATATTTTATTAACTGATAAATATAGAAAAATTCATACACAAAATTCACTCCAATAGATTACTAATATAAAACTCAGAAAACACCTTCAAGACTAAAGTATAGTCTCTCCCTTTACTTTGGAACTAGATTTTCCCTAGAAAAACCCAACAAGATATGCCTCTGTAAAATTGTACGACGCCCTTGTGAGTATTGTGTCAGCTTGTACATATCCTTTGCATAGGTGAAATGACCTCTGCCCAATCAATAATATGAGTTAATCTTCTGCCAAATGTCTTCCTCTGTTTCCTTGCAACTATCCTCTCTCTCATATCTCGTATCGATCATTTCTTTCTCCTAGATTGATCTCTCTTGATAGTAGTATTGCACCCCCCTTTGGCCAAATCGAACTCTCATATAGTAATGAGTAGCAATAAACCTAATCTCAAAGAGATGGATGGTTGATATTGCCTCCCATCCACTCAAAGAGATAAATGGCTCAGATTAAATGAACCACAACTTAAATAATTTAATTGCTAAACCTCAGAAAGGTTCCCAATTACTCAACTGATTAATACAACACATCATCATTCATTTTTCCTAAGTTAAAACTATGGGAAAAATTAAAATTTTCGATTCTTCCATTGTTTCATTGTCCACCATCAAGTTGGGATGTTGCAATATGGAATACCTTCCTTGCTATCATTTTAACATGGAAAACAACATGGTGTTGGGAGATGATAGATTTTTGGTCAGGGTGCACAAAGGGTGTCTCAACTGCTTGAATGGAATGTGGTTGGGCGATAATACCAGAATGACCTTTTTTTAGTAACTTTTCCATGCAATGGGAATTGATGATCTCCAGAGAGCCTGTTGTAATGCCTTGGAATTTATATTGATGTTACTCCTTTTGGAATTCCATGGTTAAATCCTTAAATCCATGGTGATGGGCCCGAGAGTGCATAGCAATTCAACACCAAGTAAAATGTCACAACCACCCATGTTAATAGAAAACATGTGAGATTTCAATTGATACTAGCCAATTTGTAGGCACACATTTTCACAACGCCCCCCACTTTTCATGGAATCACCATTAACAATAATGATTTGAATTTTTTTGAATAGACGGATATAATAATTGATCTCTTGGGCAAGGTGGTGTTGAATGAAATTATGAATGTTGTCATTGTTAACTAGGATGATGACTTTCTAGTGCTTAATGTAGCCAATTAACTTGAGTGTTTGGGGAGTAGAAAATCCAGTGAGAGAATCTAGTGAAATCAAGGGTTCAACTTCGAGAGGATCAGAGAGCGACTTAAGATAATATTCTTGGGGTATCGCTTCCTCAAGTGAAACCTCGACATCTTCATCTGCAACATCCTAATAAATTCCCACAAAATTTTTATGTTATTTTCAGTTGTTCCCTAGAAATTATTTATCATCACAATTATAGAAAAGACCCTTGAGTTGGCATCCAACCATTTCTACCCTTGTTAATGTTTAGACCTTGAGAGGAGTGGCTTGAGGGGTAGGATTGGGGGTTAAGGGCGGGGAATAAAACTGGGTTTTTTTCTCTGGGAAAATATGACATGGTGTGCCTCCTTGACATGTTTAATTGCTTCCAACCAAGTATGGGGGCAATCCATGAGGAACCGGTCTTGGATTTCATCCTTGAAGCCACTGATAAAGCATTCTGGGAAGAAGGCATCAGTCATGCCATCAGTTCGAAAAGATAAGTGCTCAAAGGAAGAAATAAAATATTCCATAGTTCCATACTTTTTCAACTTGGTCAAATGACCTAAATGGTGGGTGTCTATGTCAAAGCATTCATATATATTGACAATAAATTGTGTCCAAGAACATATCCTTGGCGTGCATTTCTATGTCATTTCCACCATTGTCATCATTTCAGATCCAAATAGTGGGCACCATAACGAAGCTTGGTCAACTCATTAGTAATTCCATGCAAGGAAAAGTAGTGTTCCATCTGAGTGACCCAGGATGTTGGATCCAAGTAATCAATTTTTTTCACCTCAACTCTGGGAAGACAAGGGTCACAATGTAGGGAGTTGGAATGAGAGTGCAAAGGTTGGTTGGAGTTAACACCTTCAACATCGAGGGGTGGTTCAGAGGAGGAAGGACCTTGGAATTTGTTCATGAATTGTTTGAGAGTGGAATTGAGTTTGTCAATTCATCTATTGAGTTGTTGTTGGATGTAGTCCACTTTCGAATCAATAATAAATATGTCAGAATTCCATTTTTGATTAGTTTCGTCTTTGTGAGTGGGATCCATTTGGGGATGAGGAGTGGGTCCACGAAATCAGTGATATATACCACTATGATCAATGAAACCAGAGGAAGCCAATGGAGTAAGTGGGAAATAAGGGTGTCGAGAAAGGGATGGGTCCACGAGAAAAAGGGCTTAAAAATCATATGTATCATTGTGATCAAGGCGAAGAGAGGATTCCAATGGGAAAGGTCTCAAATAATGGTGCGGACATGACCCAATTTTTTTTTCTTACTCTAGTGGAGTTATACTCCGACCTGAATAATATTGTAGTATCAAAATTCCCAAATTCTTAACAAGAAAAATTGTGTAGTAATTTCACAACCAAAATGCAAGGCCAAGGTTGCACAACGAAAATATCCTTTATGTTGCTCGTCTGATATGTTATCCTCAGTTAGTTTTTTCAAGCTGCCTAAGGACAATGGTTTTCCCTATGATGTAGTTCTCTGATATACATGTGGTGTCAAACCGTAGTACTCCACGCAATATCTCAAGGAACCAACTAAGGAGGCTTGATTGTACCCTTAGTTGTACAACTCTATTATTGAGGTACTAGAGAGTATCTTCCCAAGTGTTGTTAATGGTGGCACTATAACTGTCAGGTGGTGGATTGGCTAATCTAGGGATAGTTTCAGGAGACCTAGGGGACTTCCGATATGCCTGACAGTATGTGGGAGTGATGGCTATGTACATATTTCATCTGATGTTGTACTACTCAAAGGGTACCAACATGTGTTACATAAGTTTCCAACAAGGTGAAACTTTGGTTTCTAGACAACCCCATGAAACTGTATGTATTTCCTGCGTGTAGTCTTCCCCACCGCAGTTTTACCCGTTGAACAACATATATTTGTGCTTTAAACATGTCAACAATACACATCTCTACCATGGAAAAAAAATTCCCACAGTTTCCACAAAGGTAAGTTCTTTGATACCACTTGTTAGGTACCAAATCTATTACAACAAGCAGAAAATAGAAATCTTGAAGAAAATACCAGCAGATCAACAAAATGTAGAGAACTAAAACACCAAAGATGATACCTTTATTGATAGAAAACAATGTTTACTTGCCTCTTCAAGTGGGAAACCTCCAGCAAAGCAATTCTATATTACAATAATTCTCAAGACAAAGCTTTATCATGCCTTCTACTCCTATTTATACTAAATATGTCTTCAAATGAACAATCTAGAGGAAGATATTTCTAGAAGCGGAATATTCTATTAAGTATTCTTACATTAGACATGCTCACATTATTAATTGGGCCTTATTTATTAATATTGACCTTTATTACATGGAAAATATATTATTCTACCTACGTGAGGGGTTACAAAGGTTGGGTCCCTAACAAATATGACTTAAAGAGAACATTTGAATCTAACATAAAAAAATAAAAAAATCCAAGGAAAATCTCACAAGATCCCTCTCTTCCTTGGAATATCCTAATTGACCCCCCGCCCCTCTTCCCTAAAATATAGGGATCAATTATAATGAAGGGAACTCTCTACCTTAAAATATCTAAATGAAATGTCACCCTCTTCTTCTGAAATATCTGGATAATAATCACTAATAACCTCAATGGACTCAACTAGATTTGAACTTGAAATCTAAGACCTCTCTATCGAAAATATGCCTTAAACATATAACTCAACTAATTAAACTAACCCTTAATATATTTATATATATATATATATATATATATATATATATATATATATATATAAAGCCCCAAAACTTATAAAATGTTTACATGTAAAATCCACAAAAATCTCAAAATCCATTATCATATCTATTATCATGAGTTCATTTGAAAATTTTAATTAATTGTTTTGTAGAAGATTAAAAAGTTCTTATAATAATAATAATAGTTTTTCTATATTAAAAACAAACAAAAAACCACCTAATTCATTTCCTTCTTAAAAAAAAATGAAAAAAAAAATGTTATTAATACAACTATAAAAGTTTAACTTATAAGTATTAGTGCCGACTCAAACTCTTTAAAATTGTTTCTTAATAACCATACATCAACACCAAAACGTAGAACTTTAAACTACAATGGTAAGAAATACAACTTCCACCAAAAATGTATTTAAAAATCTTCTACCTTATCATGTCATATAAAAGCTTCCAAATATAAGGTACTCTAATTTTCCCTTTTAATAAAAATAATGATAATTACACTTTTTCACATATTTAAAAAAAAATCATATTTTCAATATAAATTACATTTTTTATATACAAAGTTAACATCAAAATTAATTAATTAATTAATTTTTTTATTATTAAATTGATGTTAATTTTTCCAATAACCATTTAATACCTCAAACAATTTCAATTTATTTAAAATATATATTTATTTTTAAAAATTATTTTTACACTTAATTAAAAATCAATATAAATCCATACAAATTCTTGATTTATTCACAATTAAGAGAGATAAAATCCTTTGAAAAACGGAACTTTTTTTTAGAACACAAAACTTAAGAAAATGCTTACTCTTGGATCCCTCTTAACATTTGATAGATATGGGGTTTAATTTGATCTATCCATGTATAATCTCAACTATAGTATTCAAATTATTCTTGTAAATCTACACATTAACTACATGTACATATTATTCATCTTGATTATCCATAAATGTATTATAGTCAAATTCCATATTCTCAACCTTATTAATAACACAAAGAAATTTTATAATATTAACTACAATACTATGACTTAGGTATTACTATTTATTACAACAAATTCCATACTCTCAACTATATTATTCAACTTTCATTATATTAACAACTTCATGTAAATCCATGCCATAAGGATATGTAAGTATTATTTTATTTTATATTTGCTAATTTAGCTACTCATATATTAATTAGTATACTAATAAAGTACATTTTTTCCATGCAAACTATCAAACATCTCACGATTCTACCTATCATGTTCTCAAGTATTAACAAAAATGTTCATAATCTCAACATAGCTATCTAGCTTAAGAGACATACATATAACAATATAGAGATAACAAAAATTGTCTCAAGATAAAGATTTGCTAACCAATAGTTTATTTGATGAAGAAGAACAAAAGATATTCCCAACCTAATGATTAACATGAAAAATTAAGCAAAAAACAACTTAGAGCACTTAGTTTGGCTGTTGGTCCTCCACATCTATGGCTGAGTCTACATATATGTAAATTGGATCAGTGTATTCTTGGGCCTTTGTAGCTAGTGCCCAGTTACCTTAATTCTACTCCTTCAAAGATTCCATGCCTAAATCATCTTGACCAATGCTTCATATTTGTAGTCTAAGAAGTCCATTTTTTCTAGGATAGTTTGTTGCTACACACCTCATTCTTCAACTACTTGAGGTATGAAGGATTTGTTGCGCTAGTGTAACCCCAACTTGAATTATTTGATATCCCTACTTTGAGAAATACCTATGTCTATAATCCAATCCATGATCTTCGCATCAATGTCATCAAATGAGGTATCTCCACATTTCTCCCTAACTAATTTTTCTATCCACTCTACCTCCTTGATTGCAATTGGGAATATTCTAGTGTATCTCATTGTTACTTCCATAGACTCTATTTTGGCTCTTGTTTGCTTGGTGGGAGGGCCTCCTTTATTATACTTTTTCCATGTATGTGTTTTCCCCTGCTGGTTGCAATGAATTTTCTACCCTAGCTATTGACTTCTCATCTACTTGTTTCCCATTCATTTTTTCTAACTAACTTAGTCCCTTCCAATAACCATGGGATGAGAATTGAGGAACGTCTAAATTTTAGGCAAAGAGGGTTCCTATCCTTCCCTCATTTCCCTCTTGAATTATCATTGAGTTCAAAAGGAGAGAGGGGTTGACCTCCAAAACCAAGCCTACGACAAGACTATATAAAGCTAGTTCCCATCTCACAAATGGAAACTTGACCCACATCCATTGATTAAAAATGCAAACAACCTTGTTTATAAGAAACCATGGGAAATGGGATATTCCTTTTACATCAATAATCAAGTAGGAAAGGCTCCAAGGAGTCCTGCAAAGTTTGCAATGTGGGACTAATCCCATGGAGATCCAAAACATACCAAGAAGAAATAAAAATATGCAAAAGAGACCCCTCAAATACCTATCTGATACACACTTTTACCGAGAATTTTCATCACAAATAGGCTTGCTCTTTGTATTGGAGTTGCACTACATGGTGTTATCATTCCCTTGCCTGCTCAAATCCATCATTCCTATAGGAGAGATGATAATTCTCATGGAATGTGGAGATCTGTTAGATAAACAGAAGGGGAAAACAAATATGACCTTTGACATCCCTATCCTCTCATTCGCTTTCTTACACATAATGACTTATAGTTGTCACATGTTCCTAGAAAGGACATGAATCCATTACCTCTTTAATGGATCTCACTAACACCCTATATGAGGTACATACAAGAGTTATTATTAACACTAATTGCAATATTTACTTTTCACATACATCTCATTATGGTATGTGGAATCTATTTCCTTCTCCATAATCTCCTTAAGGTATGCTAATCGTGGTTGATATGATTTTTTTCACGTTTCCACAACATGCCTTACGATCGTACACCTCTTGAGGAAATGCAACACTACAACATTTCTCACTTGGATTATTGGAAACACCAAGGATACTTCGCCTGAACTACGCCTCTTCACCTAGAGCATACCCATACCCTGTTCTAGGATATCAACGAGTCACACTCCTACTCTAGTGAAACTCTTGTATACTTGAACAATTGTTAACAACTTTAACACTTAGTCATATATAAGAATACATCCATGAACATGAGAAGCCAAAATAACAACAACAAAACATACAAGAGAAACATAGATATAGTGTGGGTGGAACAAACCATGCCTAAAACCCAGATAAGTATTTGTTATTGTGAAACAATACAATATGAACACTATCGGCTCGGTTTACAACTTCACCAGAGTCAAACGACTCACTTCACATCACCGAGACACTCATACAAAGATTCATCACCAAGAATTTCTTTATCACAATTGTCTCCACAACCTTCTATGGTGCACCTCAGACGTTCACTCAACTGTAGACTTGTTGTCTCTTCATTTTCGCATACTTCATAGTTTTCGATTATGTCTCACACACGCTTTCAACAGACCCATGTTTCCATACTTCCCCAAAACCATCCCAAAAGAATCTCGTCCAACTTTGTCTATCAAATCCTCCTCATTGTATCACAAGTCCTCCTATGTGGAGAAACTTGGCTCCTTGAGGGATCTCACCCTCTTTGTCTGCCTTAGAATTGCAGAGCTCTTCTTGCTCTCCTTGTCTTCCAAATATGCCTTCCTTGGTTGTGCACCCTTGTTCTCTTATAGGGACTCCAAAGGTTAACATTGTGAATTGTTGTGTCCTTTGGGGGTGTTGCACCCCTTCACAAACCCATGTTCCCAAACAAATCATCTCCCCCCTTCATGGACCTAGTCACCCAAATGAATCATTGTGCCCCTTATTGGACCTCATCACCCAAATGAACCCATGCGCTCTTCAACAATCGCACCCCTTGGGATCGATGCGCCCAACCTTGGTGCGCCCCTCATGTTAGCACACCCCAATCTCTTGGTTGCTTCATATTTGGGAAATCCCCTTGGTGTGTTTGCATGCCCAATGCACCCACTTTCCCAACTTGGGTGTCAGAGAAACCCCAAGTTATGTCTCCTTGAGTACTTGGGTGAAAGTCTTCCCGCCCATCTAGCCGAAAACCTTCCATCCTCCCCCACCTCAATTCATTGTCATCCCCGACAACATCCACAAAACCTGCGATCTCCAAGTCTCTGCTCAAACTCGTGCCTCTACTGCAACTAAATCTGTTTGAAACCCCAAGTTTCATGCCAACTGAAAACCCCAAAATATGTCAAAGTGGAAACCCCAAGTTTCCCTGCGAAGTGGAAACCCCAAGTTTCTACAAACCAAATTGTACTGCACCCAACTCCACATGATTTTTTGTCTGAGTCAATGTGTTGAATTCACCCAACTCTAAGGATTAAATTCATCCAACTTTTTTGAACTCTGTCACCACGATGTTGTTTCCTTGTTGTCGCTCGGTTCTTCTGTTGTTGTCGTTGCTTGCTAAGACTAACTGTTGCCCACTTCACTTGAAAATTTAGCCTAAGCGTTAAACTCTTGTGATCTTGTTGTTTCACCCATACTTCAACCAATGTTGAAAATTAAACAAGAAACATGTGTCTAATTTAATTTTCCCTTAAATAAATTGGACAATAAATATTAATCTATTATCTCATAATTACTTGAATATAATTAACTGAAATGGAAAATCAGTGAACTATGGGAAATTCGAGTTCAAAGGTTGACTGGTAAGACATGGAGGTGACTTGAAGTTGTAACATATTTATAAGTGTAGTTATGTTAGTTGTGAAGTAGTTTAACTCAGTTAAGTGAGTTAAGCCTAGTTGTACTAGTTGTAACTAATGCAACTGAAGATTCACCACGATTAACTACATGCATGTCAAATCCAGTGGAGACCTAGTTGAGATAACAGGTGAAAGGGACAGTTTGGTTATCAATTGTGATTTGAGTGAAGTGCACTCATGCAATCACACATGTAGGGGATATGCTTATGAGCATGTACAAACTAGGTAATTCGAATACATTGTGAGAATTCCAATTGCAGGGATTGTGCAGAGGAGGCATGTTGTCTGGACACAGAAATTGGCACATGTATTTGCTGAGTTTTGTATGACAGTGTGAGATGATTGTATTGTACTGAGAGCTCTTGGATTAGAGTTTTGTATGAGATTGTTTCATGATCCATGATATACATAATATATGATAGTGGGGTTTTTAGCTTTACGCTTTCCCGGTAAAACTTGTGTGTTATGTGTTCTTGATATTTCACTTTGTGATCGTGGTTTAAATTTCTGCAAGAATATTAGTAGAAGTGATTATGTATTTAACAGTGGCATATAATTGTTAGATCAGGAGAATCACAAGAAATACATTAATTTGTATTGAAATTTCTACATGGTATCAGAGCCATGAAGCTACGGAAGTGAGGTGTTAAAATAATAGTATTTTCGCAGGTTCCGTCTCTGGCAGGGTGCGAACCTTAGTACTGGAAACTTCATTAAGATTCTCGCAGGCTGCTTAAAGGAGAGGTGCGAACCTCCCTTAGCCCACTGTGCATTACAGTGCGAACTCCCTTGTGATTTTCGCAGGCTGTACACGAGTAGGGTGTGAAATTCCTTGTGATTTTCACAAGATGTACACTGGTAGGGTGCGAACTTCCCTTAGGCTACTCTCAGGTGGGGTGCGAACCTCCCAAGGAAAGAGGGATTGTAGCAGTTGAGTTTGTGGTTGGATAACATTCGAATTTGCAGGATTTTCTTGGTGCGACAGTTGATTCAAGATCAAAATGTCTTTCATTGGCTTGAGGTTGGAGTATGCACTCGAGGGAAGCTCAAACTACATTGCTTGGAAGGACAGGATGGAGGCAGTACTTGAAGACAATGGCTTGAAGGACTACATTGACAAAAATGTTCCTAAGCTGGATGCGACATACACTGCAAATCTTGATGCATGGAAAAAGAAAGTGGCAAAGGCGAGGATGATTCTATTGGAGGGAGTACGAGACCACATTTTCTCAAGTCTCCATGGTAAAACCACACCACATGCAATGTGGAAGGTTTTGACAGATCTGTTCCAAAACATCAACGACCATAGGAAATTGGCGCTCAAAGATAAACTCAGGAAGATCAATATGGAGAAGGGCGACACCATTCCAAAATATCTCACAAAGTTTGTCCAATGTCAGGATGAGCTTGGAAGTGTGGGAATAATAGTCATTGCTAATGATTTGGTGAGCTTGGCTCTCCTAGGACTTCCCAAGAGTTGGCACAATTATCAAGACTCTATTAATGGAAGGGAAAAATTGCCATATTGGGAATGACTATGGTCAGATCTAGTGCAAGAGGAGTTCAGGCGGAACACCAGAGATGGATCTTCATCAAAGCGTGAGGATGAAGAGGATTGTGATTTGACTGCCAAGGCAAGGAAAGGGAAAGGGAAGAAATTCCATTCAAATTTTGAGTCTAAAGTCAAGAAGCTGGATTTGTCCAAACTGAAGTGTTTTCACTATCACGAACATGGGCATCTCGCTACTAACTGTCCACATAAGAGGTAGAACAAGACGGTTGCTGGAGCTGCAACTAGTGAGGCTCTTGTCTCACAATTTGAACTTGACTTCTCTTTGATCGCATGCATGGCTTCAAGTGCATCGGGATCGGTGTGGTATTTGGATAGTGGCACTTCCTACCACATGACGGGAGATAAAGAGTCTTTTAGTGACTTGGAGGAGAAAGATCTCAGAATGCATATAGAGATGGGTGACAATGGACGATACAGTGGGATTGGTATTGGTACCATTACCTTTCAGAGGGAGTCAGATAAACCATTTCAATTGGAAAATGTTATGCATGTTCCAGGTCTGAAGAAAAACCTAGTCTCAGTCGCAATCTTGGAGGACAGGGGCTATGACGTTGTTTTTAGCGGTGGAAAAGCTTTCCTGTGACATAAAGCAATGATTCAAGTCAAGAAGATAGGGATTCAAGTTAAAAATCTCTACATGCTGGAGGTAGATGGCCGTGGTGCCATGGTGGGCAAGGCAGAAAAAGTGGTGAGCCGGGATGAGAGCAAATTATGGCACAGGCGATTGGGCCATATTCATCATGGACCCTTGAAGATCATGCAACAAATATCTATTGGAATTTCAATGGGAACACTTTCTCAGTTAGATCAGTGCAAGGGGTGCACCCTGGGGAAGTATGTAAATTCCACCTTTCATGAAAAGGAGAACCATGCTTCGGTGATCCTGGAGAGAATTCACATAGACGTGTGTGGACCATTCTCGGTTACTTCAACAACAAAAAATAGGTATTATGTTATTTTTGTTGATGACTTTTCTCATAAATGCTGGATATTCTTCATGTAGAAGAAGGATCAAACATTCTCAAATTTCTGTGAGTTTAAAGCATTGGTGGAGAAAGAGTCGGGGAAGCAAGTGAAAGCTCTAAGGAGCGATAATGGTGGAGAATACATCTCTAACGAATTCAAAGACTTCTGCAATAGAGAAGGAATTTGAAGAGAACTCATAACACCTCATAACCCACAACAAAATGGGGTCGCGGAGAGAAATAACAAAACGATCGTGGGTGTTGCACGAGCGATGTTGCATGATTAGGGCCTACCAATGCATTTGTGGGCAGAAGCATGCAATACTGTGGTTTATGTGCAAAACTATTGTCCTCATAGAATACTTGGCATGAGTACACCTGAAGAAGCTTTCACTGGTAAGAAACCTGATGTTTCTCATTTTAAAATTTTTGGCTTATCTGTTTATGTGCATGTGACCAAGGATTCTAGGAAGAAGTTGGAATCGACTGCTGAAGTTGGGATATTTGTGGGTTACATAGAAACACTCCATAATTATCATGTGTATTTTCTGAACAGTAAGATGATTGTTATGCGACGAGATATAAAATTCGATGAGGGGAAATCCATGCGGTTGTCGCTTGAGAGGGATATAGACTTGCATGCAGAAGAGGAACTGTTGGTTCCCAAAGATGAGTCTCAAGATGTGAATCAACCACATGAGGAGGCTCATGGAGTGGAGGAAACCACTAAAGCAGATCCATCCATCAGAAATGGCAGAAAGCGCACCATGGAAGCTGACAGATTGAGACTAGATGTTGCACAGAATGTAGGAGCCCCTACTTCACAACGCAGACAAAGACAGACTCCTAATCGATTTGCTGGATACATGGATCTCATGAGAAAGTGTATTGTGACTTAACCATCTTCCTTTTAGGAAGAAATACATGATCCCACTTGGGTTGATGCTATGGTAGAGGAGTATGACTCCATTGTCAAAAACATTGCATGGGAAATTGTCCCAAGACCGGTCGAAAAATCAGTGGTAGGTTCGAGATGAATCTACAAGGTAAAGAAAGTTGTTGATGGGAGTGTGGAGAAATACAAGGCCAGGTTTGTGTCCCGAGGCTTCTCAAAGATCGAGGGGATAGATTATGATGAGACCTTTGCACCTGTCGCAAGGTACTCTTCCATAAGATCCATCCTTGCACTCTCAACGTAGATGGGCTAGCGCATTCATCAGATGGATGTAAAAACTGTGCTTATCAATGGGATCATTGAGGAAGAAGTGTACATTGAATATCCAAAAGGTTTTGAGACCTTTGACAAGGAGTTGCATGTGTGCAGACTCAAGAGAGCACTGTATGGGATGAAGCAAGCAACCTGTGCTTGGTACACTCGGATAGACAACTATTTCACCACATTGGGCTTCACTAAAAGTGAAGCAGATGCAAACCTATACCAAATTTTGGTGGAGGGTAAGATTTTAATCATTGTTCTTTATGTTGATCATTTAATACTGACTGGTGATGAGCAGCTGATACACTCATGCAAGGATGACCTTGCAAAGGATTTCGAGATGAAGAATTTGGGCCTTCTTCATTATTTCTTTGGATTGGAAATATGGCAGCAAGATGGTGAAATTTTTGTGTCTCAAGGCAAGTATGCAAGGGAGATACTAGGTAAGTTTCACATGGAGGGATACAAACCCATGGATACTCCTCTTCCAGGAAACTGGAGGAAAGAGGATGCTACTTCTGGAGAGGTAGTGGATGCTACTGTCTATCGACAGTTAGTAGGTTCGCTAATGTATTTAGTGAACATGAGACTAGATATTTTCTATGCGGTTAACCAACTAAGTCAAGCGATGGTTAAGCCTACAAAACTCTTTTGGAAGGAAGGTAAGAATGTCCTGAGATATCTGAAGGGCGCATCTGAGTATGGATTATGGTACAGACAGATGGATGAGGTGAAGTTGCATGGATTCACGGATGCAGATTGGGCAGGCAGCCCAACGGATAGAAAGAGAACATCAGGGGGGATCTTTAGTATCGGATCTACAGTTGTTTCTTGGTACATCAGGAAACAAAGATCCATGGCACTCAGTTCAGTGGAAGCGGAATACATGGCAACGAGTCAAGCTGCATGTGAAGCTATCTGGATGAGAAAGATCTTGGTTGGTTTATTTGGTTCTCATTTAGATTCGACATTGATTCATTGTGATAATTAGAGTTGCATTAAAATCTCGATTAATATTGTGTTTCATGATAGATCTAAGCATATAAATATCCGGTATAATCATATCAGATATTTTGTGCAGTGGAAGATCATGTTGCTTCAATACATTCCTACGGAAGATCATGATGCAGACATTTTGACGAAGGCGCTCACCAGGAGAAAATTCGAATACCATAGAGACAGGATTGGGGTGAAGGATAATCCCCTTCTTGTTGAGAGGGAGTGTTGAAAAGTCAACAAGAAACATGTGTCTAATTTACTTTTCTTTTAAATAAATTAGACAATAAATGTTAATCTATTATCTCATAATTACTTGAATATAATTAACTGGAATGGAAAATCAGTTAACTATGGGAAATTTGAGTTCAAAGGTTGACTGGTAAGACATGGAGGTGACTTGAAGTTGTAACAGAGTTATAAGTGCATTTATGTTATTTTTGAAGTAGTTTAACTCAGTTAAGTGAGTTGATCCCGGTTGTACTAGTTGTAACTAATGCAACTGAAGATTTGCCACGATTAACTACATGCATGTCAGATCCAGTGGAGACCTAGTTGAGATAATAGGTGAAAGGGACAGTTTGGCTATTAGTTGTGATTTGAATGAAGTGCACTCATGCAATCACACATGCAGGATATTCTTATGAACATGTACAAACTAGGTAATTCAAATACATTGTGAGAATTCCAATTAGAGGGATTGTGCAGAGGAGGCAGGTTGTCTGGACACGGAAATTGGCACATGTATTTGTTGAGTTTTGTATGATAGTGTGAGATGATTGTATTATACTGAGAGCTCTTGGATTAGAGTTTTGTATGAGATTGTTTCATGATCCATGATATACATAATATATGATAGTGTGGTTTTTAGCTTTATGCTTTCCCGGTAAAACTTGTGTGTTATGTGTTCTTGATATTTCACTTTGTGATCGTGGTTTAAATTTCCGCAAGAATATTAGTAGAAGCGATTCTGTATTTAACAGTGGCATATAATTGTTAGATCAAGAGAATCATAGGAAATAGATTAATTTGTATTGAAATTTCTACAACCAATTATGCCATGTCTCTACACATTGTGCATCTTAAGTCATGTAATAGTCGGTTGATAAATCCAATTGTCGTGTCCAAGTCTTGAGATGTGCCTCCCCATACCTAAACTTAGTCCTTTCCATTGCATCTTCGTCACTTTTTCCAACTCCAAAGACTAAGGAAAGTGTCCATCCTTACCTCACTACTACTTCCATCATCTGATCTTTGTCAAGGAGATATTCCACAATGTCCAAGTGTTTCACTTCAAACCTATTGGCACGTATGTACTCTTGATCCCTTGCGATGTTGTTGTTCTCACCCAAGTTGTGAACTAGTTGAATGGCTAGTCTAACTGTCACACTCCTTGAGACTGCACATCCTCATGCACAAACCAGTCACTTCCTTTTACAATTGGATCCATCTGCACAACCCTCAAACCAAGGAAAGGTCATCTCTCACATAGCTTCACTATGGATTCACCCCGAAGAAAAGTCATCTATGACAACTTGACTCTATTGTCCACTTCATGGCATGATTATCCAATCTTCCCCAAAAATTGCACGTCCAAACTGCCATTTTCCTCACTACTTCATCACCCGACCATGGAGTTGCATCTACCTCTGTAACATACCCAACCACCCAAAGGCCGGGCTACACCACTCCAACAAGTTGTAATACACCCAACCACCCATAGGCTAGGAGCGCTATAATCCAAAGACTCAATTCTCTGATCTCTAATTCGAAAACAAAGGACTTCTCAACAATGTTAGAAGCATGCACACCACATGAATAAGACAAGATCCATGTCACAGCATAAAAGAGATAAACAACGTGCCATGCACAACAAATAACCAGTAGACAGGCACATTAGGATACATATCTCATAGATAATTAAATACACAACAGAATACATTAAACAGAAAATACAGATAGCACTTATCTTTGCAAGTAAACGTTCACCAACTGGTTGCAGACCAAGGACGTTCCTCCCAACCATATACGTTGTTGTTCATTTACTCTTAATAGCAGGTCACCCCCGAGCCACAGGATATGAATCCACAAGGATGGGTCCTAGGCCAAATCTATATACATAGTAGTTAGCTAAGTAGCTCTCAGGTTTCCCAACCTCACAACAATCCTAATTTCCATCTCTCTTTTCCCCTCATCCTGCACAACCCCAAGAAATGAACACCTTTCTCTGCCATGCAGTCCCTGAGGTTGTTCCATTTCTCTCTAGGGCTCCAGTGCTCTAGTGCTACTGGTCAAGAAATCTCCCTACTGGAAATTCCAGGACTCTCAGCTGTGGACAATTCCATCTGAACTTCCATCAAATTCATGCACACAGGCATCCATTCCCTCTAGGAATGATCAGTAAATCATTACAACCATTCAACAATGTTTCTCCTCTTCCTTCCATTTGTTTCCATGCTCAACTCGAGAGCACACGAACTAGCAATAGTGAGCGAAGAGGAAGAAGAACAAGTGAACCAGTGAGAATAGGACAAACCAAGGGAAGAACGACCCCAAAATACGCCCCAAGGGATTTTTAAATAATTACATGAAGACAAGAGCCACATGGCTTCCCTCCCAAGAATTTCATGTAACCCCCTCTTCTCCATAAAATCAATTATGGGTAAATAAAATAATAATAACAAGACTTAGCCCTTCAAGCCCCCCTCTCTTGTGGAATCATAGCCCCCTATCTCTTCTGTCCTTGTCGGCCTTGCAGCCAACGGTGTATTTTATTAATGTGTAGGAAGTGTTACATTTCCTAGGCACTATGGCCTCTTTTCAACTTTATCGGCTCACCATCCTAAGTCATATTTACATAATACATTATAGTTTATAAGGGTTAGAACAGGGATGTTACATCCCCCTCCCCTTATTTTGGCACTGTCCTCAGTGCACAACACCATTCCAATGTTATTAACATTACAATTCCAGGCCCTCTGGCTTGAATTCACATAAGCAATCCAACCCAATCTTATATACATAGGCACTCTGGCCTAAAACATATATGCATAGGCATTTCGACCCAAAACATGTATGATGATCTTCAGAATTTATATTTCTGGCAGCAGTTCCAACCAACAAGCTCTCCTTCCCTCTCAGGCCTGCACAACCCAAAGAAATGAATCCCTTTCTCTGCCATGCATTCCCTTGGGTTGTTCCACTTCTCCCCGGCTTCAGTGCACTCGGCCAAGAAGTTTCAGAGTTGTGGGTTCCATAACTCTAGTTGTGGCAAGTCCATTGGAATTTCTTTCTTCCATGCCTTTGTCATTTAGTTTCTCCAACATCACCTTCTTTTCTATCATAATCTGGTACTTTTCTAGATCTTAAACATTCATCGTTTTCCTACAATATTTCAAATTAGGGAGCATGTCAGTTCAAAATTTGTGGATAAAATTCTCATTCTTTCTCATATTGTAAGAGTAAATTTTCATAATCCAATACAATAATTATTTGTGTGGTTCATGGATCTGCATCCATATGGCTATCTCATTAACTTGGCTCACTATTTTCCCTAACATACCCATTGTGTGTATGACCCCAATCAAGAGCTATCAAAGTCTCCTCTTCCTTGTGGTCACTCACCTTCCAGGCCCAGGCTTAGGCATCCCCTTTTCTGCTATGCAGTGCCTCATGTGATCCATCTTTCTTGACCAAGGTTCTCTTTCATAAGAATATTTCTAGGGACACAGGGTTCTCATGTCACAACAATAGCCTTTTTCGTGCTTTCTAGATTTCATATCCAACATATCATCTGTATTATACACATACATTCATCATGAGATATCATTATAATCATTTCAAACATAAATGTCAAATCTGTTTTATACAGGAAAATAAAATTTTCCAAACATGATATTTCTGATCATAATGGTTGGCTCTGCAATTGTAGATATCAATATTCCTTATGGGATTACATCCCTGCCATATCCAATACCATTCTACCTACAATTTCTTCAATTTACATTCAGCCAAAACAATTCGTCAGTAATTATCAAATCATAATTCCCAAAACTATTTTATATAGGAAAAATAAAAACTTCTAGACATGAACTTCTGCTCATAACAATTAGACTCTTGCAACAATAGGCATTGGTCTTATTGTTATCCATAATTTTAGTCGTCATGATGATGTAATGATGATGGAAAAATCAAGCTCTTCACTAGAACACTTTCCTGAGAAAAGTTACCTTTGTCTGCTTCCAGAAATCATATTTTTAAAAGAGGTTCACAGGCTACCTATACATTTGCCTGCGAGAATGCATGATTCTCGCAGGCTGCTTTAAAGCAGGGTGCGAGAGGTTCACACTGTACCTAACTATCAGGGTGTGAACATCTTCTAAAGGAAGGAAAAAGATAAATTCTCGAACCTTCTAGAAGGGAATCTTCTAGAAGGATGAGTTGGCATTCGAATGGTTATCTAAAAACTGGTTTTCCTGATATCTTGGGATCATTCCTATCCAAGTAACTAATCTATTCTCTCCTATATATTGAGGGGATTGCTCATGGAAAAGGTTAGAAGCAAACTAGCAAGAGATTGATTGGAGAGTTAGTGGAAGATTATATGAAGGACTGATGCTACAACAGCTAGAGACACCAGCAAGGTTATCAAAAGTGGTTGATTTTCTTCATGCATGAGCAAGTGTGTGTGTCAGAGCTAGGAGCCATCGAAAGGAGACTTGCAACATCAAGGCTCAGGTTGTAATTCTTGCTTTCTATCAATTTAATATAGTAATATGTCTCTTTCCCATAAAGCTAATGTCACTTTATTACATAACTCCTTAATCATATGTATAGATTAACTGTTGAATATATTGAGTTGTTTTCACTTCAATTGGTTTGAGTTGTCCTGGTCTTGGCGGCACAAGAGCATTGGAGTGAAGCTTGGAACAACAGAGACCCAAGGAAGCGATCATCAAGTATGTTCATGATTCTTTCCTCCTAGTTCATTCAATAGTATAAATCTAGGGAAAGAGTATTATTTTGTCCTATTTTGTTCTAGATCCAGGTGGATCTAGGGAGATTAGTTTGTGTCCGCACTTACGGATTAATCCTGAAGAAAAATTGGCGACTCCACTGGGGAACAATCCCATTTTTTGGTGGTTTTTTGTATTTTCTATGTCCATTTGCTCTAGTTTCATTTTTATCTTGTCTTGTCAGTCTCTGAGTCCTCAGGATATCCTGAGAGACCTCCTGGGTCTAGAAGCCTTTGTCAATTTTGCTTTCATTTTCAAAAAATTTGTCATATTCAGGACTTCTCGCACTGCGTTTAACTGCAGCCTGCGAGAACTGGTCAGGTTCGCACCCTGCTCATAGGGTTCAGTGCGAGGTGTTCGCACCTTGCTCAAAGGTTGCCTGCGAGAACCATAGCTTCTCGCACTGTGTTACATTCCTTGCCTGCGAACAATCTTTCATAATTTTTTGAAATTGAGTTTTTATCTTTTTGACTGCCCAGATCAGTTGAAATACATCTTTTTAGCTTATTGGACTATTGATTGACATGGATCTTGCTTTAGTTTGCTTGCTAGAACAGATTTAGGGTTTCAAGGTTTTTTTTTTGCCCTTTGTAGCTTGACTTTTGTTTCTTGGCTCTTATTGACATATTCTTTCTCTCTGACTTCTGGAGTTGAGTGTGTCTGATTGGCTGAGAACCAGTGATTGGTAGAGAGTTAAGTGCTTGGTGTTTCTCATTTGCTTGTTGGTTCGAAAGAACGTTTTTGTTTGCATTGAGAAGACTCATTCGTTTGCTCTTTGTTTTTTGCTTTCATTGAAAGAGTTGATTGGGTTGTTATTGCTTGATTCTTTATGATTTGATTTTATGTTTTCTCATTGATATAGTGAGAATTCTTTTTGGAAAGTGAACAATAATCTTTTCTTTCAAAAAACCTTGTTTTTGTCTTTTAGAAAACATTGAAAAAATCAAATTTTAGAGTTTATTGAAGTATTTGAAAAAGACATATAGAGTTTGTTCATTGATAAATGATTGTTTGCATTGACATTTGAAAGGAAATTGTGCATTGTAGTACAGGGTTGATTTGGAAAATTTTCTCTCTCTCCCATAAATAGGATTCATGGAATGAAAAGTGTTATATTTCATCATCATCCTTGCATTATTTGGGTCAGAGTCATACAACATGAGTTTCACTTCCGTTACCTTTGAGTAAACAACAGCTTTTAAAAACATTGCGTAATCTTAAAATTTATCTAGTAACTCTTTTCTAGGACTCTTTTACACCAACATTTAGCTAGACTAGTGCTTTGGAGTAGGAAGAGAGATACACTCTCCAAAATCTCAAAAACACACAATAGCATATTGAGTTAGGGAGTGTTAAATTCCATTTGCAACATATTGTCCTGGGACGCCCTTCTAACACAAGGGTCAAGCACTAGGTCGTATTGGTGTTGGCAGAGTTACTAACCCTGCTTTGTTAACATCGGTGTAGAGATTGCACGTATTACAAGGATCACTCTGAGGTATACCCACAATGATGAGTGGAAGCCTTTGAGTTGATTTCGGGCTAGATACCTTGCCCTTGCATGTGGATCGGACTGACAATTGTTCCCCCAGGCTGTATTGTTGTTTGTGGTGACCTTAGTCGCCTGTCTCTCTAGGTTCTTACCCGAGGTGACTGTGAAGGGGAAAGTCTTCACGGTACCTAGAATCGACATTAATCAAACTCACTCGGGATCCTTGGAGGGTATACCCACGATTATGTGTGGGAGCTTGCACCAGGGTGTAAGTCTGTTAAGCAGGTCGTCAACATAACTTTTCCACCTTAGCCCCGCCCCTTCTCGTCTCGTTGTTGCGACGTTGGATTTCATCACCAACTGGTGGCTTCGAAATTAGAAGGTATTGTTTGCTTGGTGATTGCTTCCTAGATTTTTGTTTACTAGTGCGTGTTGTTTGTTTCTCGAAGTTGACCATAAGAATTTCTTCACGGAGCTTGTCACTTGTTTACAATTTCTCCCCCATGGTGTTCACGTAGAATGCAAGGTTTATCTACAGAGCATCTGGACGATACTCAACCCTCGTCTACTGATACACTTGAGGGTTCTCCCCATCAGACTGAAGTCCCAGGGGTTACTCCACCACACGGGGAAATAAGTGACGTTCCAGTTGTCACTACACCACCTCCACAGGTAGAATGAACTGACTCTCTAGAAGATTTTTGAATTACCAATACTAGAGAGGACTATCACATTCTCCGTGGTGAACGACCTATTGTGTGATTAAATTCTTCTGACGAAGTCGTTGTTACATCTTCCGAATCAACCATTGGGCCTTCTCCAGGTGTAGTAGGCCAAGATCCTTTTTGGTCGGGTGATTTCCGACGAGTCCTTTTTGGTACTGAGTCACCTCCTATCTACGAAATCAACCCTCTAGTGTCTTCTGAGACAGAAACTACACCAGAGACTACCACTTATCGCTTTTTTCTCCCTCCCGAGATGGCCCATCTCGCTAATACTACAAGTGTCCAAACCGAGATTACTGCAGCTACTCTTGCTCCTATCAATACCCAGCGAATACCTGATGTCATCCCGACGTTACCACCCAGTTACCATGCTTTGAATTCTTTATTGAATGCTCCTAATCCAACACCTCCACAAACCCCATCTGGTTCTCCAGGTGTTCCTCCTTTTCCTGGGCATCCTATTCCCATTTTTATTCCGACACTCCCTCAGTTTCCTTCTGGTAATCCTAATCCTAGTGGTACTATCCCATTTGTTGCACCCAACTTGCAGATTCCTATTGGTGGACAGGGTAGTACGGTTCCTTTTCCTTTTCCTGGACACAACATAATTACAACACAACCTACGATTGGCAGACAACTTCCGGGTGGAACTATACCTACGATAAGGGGACCAACCTCACCTTTTGGACAAAATATACCTCCTGAATTGGCTCAGTATTGGAATCAGCTTTTACAAAACTTTCCTCAAAATGTTGGGGGGCAACAACCCGCCCCTACTATTGGCCAACCTTATCCAGGTGTAACCAATCCTATTTGGGGTTCAGGTCAGACTACTCAACCCCATGTCCCTACTCAAACTCAAGGTTACAATCCTTGGGGCTACTATCCTATCCGGCCACCACCGAATCAACCAGGGTCTTCCCTCTATGGACAGTCTGCTTATGGTCCTACTGGTTTGCCGACAGGGCTTCCACCCCAAATCCATTAGTACCCGCAAGTAAACCGACAGTTGCCTTTTCTTGCTACTTTGGATTTGCCAGATTTGTCTAGGATTCTAAATGATCATATTTGTCACTCTCCCCAATGGCCTGCTATTCATGCTAAGCTTCCATCAGATATTCCGAAATTCGATGGCAAGGCGGGAGAGGAACCAAATAATCATGTCATGACTTTTCATTTATGGTGTTCATCCAACTCGCTGATGGATGACTCCATTCATCTACGTCTTTTTCAATGGACCCTTATCGGTTCGGCTGCGAAGTGGTATATTGAATTGCCACGAGGTTTCTTTTCTGATTTCAACACCCTAGCTATGGATTTTCTCACACATTACTAGTTACCGATCCGTTACAATACTGGGACTGAAATCCTGACTTCTTTCAAACAAACTAAAGGCACTCATATATCAGATCATATTCATGAGTGGCGAAGGAGACGATGTTTCATTAAACTTGAACTCCCTGATCAGTTACTGGCAGAATGGTTTACGAAATCTTTCGTGAACGAAATTGGTAAAGACATTGCTATGGGTGGTGTTGTTAGAGAGGCGCAGGCTATAAGTCGTGCTCAATATCTAGATCTCGTTTATTCGCAAATGGGAACACTTTACGATTTACTACCTGAACTACCTCGTCCTGGTACTTCCAGCACTTCAACTGCTCCAGTTGCCTCGCATGCAGCTGATGGTGTGATCGATACTGCTCATACCCACTCACATTTTGTTTCAACTACGACCCCTAAATCCACATCTTCTAATGTTCAAAATGCTCCATCTCGTGCCCCTTCCACTGGTAAAACCTCTGAGGTGAATGTTGTTCAATCTACGCTGACCGGTAAAAATAAATCAAGGAAAGGAAGAGGCAAGAATAAGGAGAGTAAAAATAATAATCAAAATGAGAAAACTAAAACCCCTCCTATTGAGGATCGGGATAAGCGCAAACCATGCTACCCTTGTCTTATCTGTGGTGACGATCACTACACGAAGGATTGTCCTCGACGTACCGAAGTTACTAAGTTCCTTCAAGGAACGCTGAAACCATCTACGCCGGTAGTCCTGTCCCAACCCTTCCCGTCTCAGCAACAGGCCTCGTTGGTCATCCATGACCAACCATCTACTTCTACGACATCATATGTTTTGATGTGCACTGGTGATTCTAAGAACAATGACGTTGCCATCGCAACTAGAGCCAAAGATTATTCTCCATCTAAGGAGAAGGTTGACGATTTACCTCCTGCTTTGGTACAACCCTCTCCACCGACTCCACCTACCAACGATCCTCTTCATCTCGAACGACTGAGATCTGATACAGTCCTACGACCCCCTAAGGGTGTGGTTCACAAGTCGGCCTTCAATTCGCATGCTCGTGCAGCCCAGAACTATAGCATTGTCGAAGATCTGGCCCAAGCACCTTCAGCGATGTCTGCCCTTGAAGTCCTTCAGTCTTGTCCTGCGCAACGAAGGGCTCTATTGAAAGCTATAGGTGGAATTGATCCAACAGATATGAATTTGATAGTCTTTGACTTGGAAGACCATATTCCAAGGTTACCCCCACAGCTTGCATTTGCAAGATACCAGATATATAAAATATGCAGAACAAAAATAAAATGCTAGAAATGGCAGAATAACAGTAAAATATCTAGCATAATCTTTACAATACACAAAAATAATATGAGAAATAGCAATAGAAAAGCACTTTGATTCAGAAAGCAATGTTCACAGGCCTCTTCGAGGGGGCAACCTCCAGTCGAGCAGCGCTCTGTTACAATAATCTCCAAGCTAGGGTTTTCATACCCTCGACCCTTATTTATACTAAAT
>ML781448.1:914387-1018271 GCA_009831015.1 Picea engelmannii
CCCGGAAATCGACACCGAATGCAGAGGGTAAAATGAGGGTTTTTGGAACTCAATGGTAAAAATGTGAAATGATATGGTAAATTTAGTTATTTACTCATTTTAATTACTTTTTACTATGTCAATTTTGGGTTTTTATATTTATTAAACCTAATAACTAATATGAAAATGAGTGTAATGACTTGCAGGTGTGAAACATGGATGATTATGGACAGATTTTTCTTTGGTGTGGTGTGATTTTGATTGTTTTTATGGTTTTTACATAAAACTTCGAGTGCCTTTTTGTCTGTTCTTGTGCTTGTGAAAAACATAAGAACATGATCGAGCTCATTTTATCACTTTTTCGGGCTCGCTGTGGTTGTACGAAAAAGGAACCCCCCTGGAGTTCTCTTTAAGCTCTTTTCATACTCTCTAAACATGAAAAGATTGCCGAGCGACCTTGCTATTTTCACGCTCACTAAAGTATTCGAAGTACGCGTCTTTCGAGCGATAGTTTAACCCTTTTTCAGTCTTGTTGGACTACTGTACGAAAAATGAACTGAGAGAGTTCTCTTTTAAGTGTTTTTCCAAACTCTATAATCTTGAAAAACCTTCGAGTTTACTATCTCTAGACTCGTTAAACAAACATTGACAGACCCATGATGGGATCGAACCACTCCTTCCTAGGGTTCATTAAAAATACTCTGAGGGACTCATCCGAAGGATGAGCTTATATCAAGAAGCATATGTGATCCTCTTCAAGCTTGCGTAAAAATAAAGAGGTACTTGCCAGAAATGGTGGGGGGAAATTTGGGAAAGGGATATGTTTCATCTTTGTATTGATTGGCAGTAAGTGTCTCTCTTGAACATGACACCCCCTATTCATCATTCGAAGCCGGTTTGGGAAATCCATTTGTCTCTCATTCGATTTGATAACAAGGTCTTTTCATGTGTCATCTTGGAGTCAATGCTGCCAAATCATTGGTCGTGTCGTTCATATGTTCAAGAGAAGTCCGTCTGAAACCTCTATTGAGTCGGCCATCTGCAGTTATCCATTCTCTCTGTGTAGGCCTTCTCTGTGTCCAGTCCAATTTGCAAAATGCTTTGTTTCACCTTCAAACTCTGTTACTCATTTCGTGTCATTGATGAGGGATACATCAAGGCCCTCCTGTGACGAGTTTTGTTCCATCAACTTCAGCTCATTATCTGGAATCAAGACTTAGAAATTATTCAGTACCTTGGAGCTTGCATGCGTCAATGGCAAGTTTCCTCGCTTTCGACAATGGGTTTACATCATTGACCCTTGATCGAAAGATTCCGTCGGATGTTCGACATCAACTCATTTATTCACAGTCGATGGATTGTACTATAGTACCTTGGGAGTCATTGACATCAATGATGATTTCCCTCGCACTTGTTAACGGTTACATCAATGGCCGGTAATCAAGTGGTTTCTACCATGTTCGACTTCAACACATGTAATCACATGGTTAGATTCGTACTTTGGGCGACGAGATTGAAGACCCTGGATATTATCTTTGTGATCCAGGTTGCAATGGAGTATGTATAATTTGCGACACATAGATCCACTGTGTATGTTTCGTGGCTATGTCGTCTTAATTTAAACTTTGTCGCATAGATCCACAGTGTATTCAGGTGGCTATGCTATATTGTGACGACATGGATCCACAGTGTATGATTGGTGGCCATGACCTTTGTTTATGATGTCACTAGTCTATGATCTGAGTATGGGGATGCCTACCTCAGAAATTGGTATACATGATATTCTGTCGATGCTTGGATGTTTGCAGGTGTCCGATTAGATGTGCTCTTGGTTCTTGACACACACATGCAGCTTACAAAGTCTATCAACTGTCACTGGTTCTAATCTCAGAATTTGGGGGGCATTCTGTTATCCATAATTTTAGTCATCATGATGATGTAATGATGATGGAAAAATCAAGCTCTTTACTAGAACACTTTCCTGAGAAAAGTTACCTTTGTCTGCTTCCAGAAATCATATTTTTAAAAGAGGTTCACAGGCTACCTATACATTTGCCTACGAGAATGCATGATTCTCGCAGGTTGCTTTAAAGCAGGGTGCGAGAGGTTCGCATTGTACCTAACTATCAGGGTGCGAACATCTTCTAAAGGAAGGAAAAAGATAAATTCTTGAACCTTCTAGAAGGGAATCTTCTAGAAGGATGAGTTGGCATTCGAATGGTTATCTAAGTACTGGTTTTCTTGATATCTTGGGATCATTCCTATCCAAGTAACTAATCTATTCTCTCCTATATATTGAGGGGATTGCTCATGGAAAAGGTTAGAAGCAAACTAGCAAGAGATTGATTGGAGAGTTAGTGGAAGATTATATGAAGGATTGATGCTACAGCAGCTAGAGACACCAGCAAAGTTATCAAAAGTGGTTGATTTTCTTCATGCATGAGAAAGTGTGTGTGTCAGATCTAGGAGCCATCGAAAGGAGACTTGCAACATCAAGGCTCAGGTTGTAATTCTTGCTTTCTATCAATTTAATACAGTAATATGTCTCTTTCCCATAAAGCTAATGTTACTTTATTACATAACTCCTTGATCATATGTATAGATTAACTGTTGAATATATTGAGTTGTTTTCACTTCAATTGGTTTGAGTTGTCCTGGTCTTGGCGGCACAAGAGCGTTGGAGTGAAGCTTGGAACAACAGAGACCCAAGGAAGCGATCATCAGGTATGTTCATGATTCTTTCCTCCTAGTTCATTCAATAGTATAAATCTAGGGAAAGAGTATTATTCTGTCATGTTTTGTTCTAGATCCAGGTGGATCTAGGGAGATCGGTTTGTGTCCGCACTTACGGATTAATCCTGAAACACTTATTTATGGGCTTACAACACTGCCATGTCCTAGACCCCTTTCCTCTTGCAATTTCAACATTCCTCAGCCAAACAAATTGTCAATATCTCATGTACAAGATATATATTTTCATAGCAATGATTAAAAAAAAAATCAAAAAGTGCTCTCTGAATTGTTTACAACTATAATTCAATTACTTCTATTAATCCAACTATTAATTGTAATGAACTCATAATTACACACATATGTATTATCAGTCACGTGGACTTTTCATAATGCAATAGTTAATAAGATAACAATCAATGTGCCAATACCCATGGTCACATCTACACAATGCATCCATGCATTGACTACATAATACCACATAACTATGTCATGTATTCCACCATCATCCACACACTTCCTACTGCTTGTCTAACTATTTGATTACCTTCCTTTTACACCCAAACACAGCACCAAGAATATAATTCTTAAGTTCTCTTCAGTGTTGGCAAAGAGGTTGCAATCCAAACATCATATATACAGTAGATACTATCGAGCACTCACATAGTGCTATAGCCCTTCCATATCCAACCATATTATGGTCTCACACATAACTAGTTCTATGGATATTCATTGTTATATAAGGAGTATGTCTCCTGAATTACCTGGTTATGATCCCATAACCAATCATAACATAATATGCAACTAACATTTTATCTAAGTGCATTCTAGCATCAACAAAACTTACACACTCTGGGACTTCGGCCATTACATATCAATTTACATACTGAAAATTAATTGAGGAAATCCTTACCTCGATCCCCTTCAACATGTATGCATCAACGAAAACTAAATGCATACCTGCCTAGTTGTTACCAACCTGCTTATTGTTGTCTGACCAATTGATATTTGTAGAAGCTCATAGAATTCCCCTTCATCATTTGATCACCATTCCTGTCATCCTCATGGGTCTTCACCTCGATGGAAATTATAAGCAACAACAACATTCACATATTTAACCCTGCTGTATCATTTTTCATGAACACATAATCCATCCTTAGTCATACTCAAACATTATTTCATAATAACAAACTATTCTAAGTTCACCAACATGTTATATGCATATCCAAGCATGTACATATGCAAAATTACACATCTATATGCACTAAGCATTTACTATCAGCATGCCTACTAATGCATATGCAATTTAACTTCATTGTATGCTTCATGCACTCTAGTGCATTTCTGTTTCAATTAACTTATTTATTTATCTATTTTTGTTGTAGTTGGTTGTCCTTGAATTCCTTTAGATCCTTGATGCCTTGCATGCTCCCATTCTTCTCATCTGCATTATGGTTCCCTGGGTCTGAATACTTTTCCAGCCGGGTTCCACCTGGACATTCTTTCCCACTTAGTACCATTCCCCAATGGAAATCCATTTTCATTTAGTGCGACTTTTGAAGTGAGAGAGAATTCCAATTCCTCTGCATTGGCATCTTTCTTCCCCTGTGAACTCTGATTTAAGATTTTAGACAGTAGATAAGTCATATCTAACAAATCCTTCCCTGGAAATCCTATGCTTGACACATACAGATTATTTACACACCACCTATTAATCTCTTTGTTTCCTTCCACATCAATCTTGCAACTGTATACACATCTCTACCTTCAAGGATATGGAGCCTTACTTTTTCTTTCTATGCCCATTAATGACATTATTCACCTGCTAGCTTCATGTCCCATCTGAGGATTCTTTCTTTTGTAGTACCTCATCTAACTTTTGTAAGCAAAGTCATGCCTCCATGACCCTAACATCTAATCCTATTCTTGAATTGATCTGGTTATACCTCTAATCTTGATAAACCTGCAAGAAGCCATCTTGTTAGAGCCATACATATCATACAAAAATTGTCAATTAAATTTACAGGTACATTTTCATTTAAGTGATAATATTATTCTTTAATTAATACATTTTTCATTTTTACATGAATTAACTATTTTTTAATCATGACTATGTGTCGGTTATTTTGTCTTCATGAGTTGATCATAGACATGGATCGACTCATTATATCGTACTCATGCTTCTGTTGTGTTCTCAGTTCACAAACAGATCATATTTTGACCCTTTATTAATTCCCTGTATTATTCTAGTGTTAACTTTTTGTCGAATTAAATCTTTATGAGGTGCTTCCTTCAAACCATTTACATAATACCAGATGCACAAAACCATGGGATTATTTATTTGAGTGTTGCCTCTTATTTTCCCTTTATTTCTTAATGCAGACTCCCTTCTCCTAAGGATGCGTGACCTCTCGGTCAATGGTCTTCAATCTCGAGCCGAATTGGCTCTCTGAAACCTTGATGGTTTCGTTATGTATCTAAACACATGCCCTTTTGACTTTCTGGAACAGGTCCGATGGCCCCCGCGACCTTCTCCTTCGACCTTGAAAAAAATCTCAGAGTTGGCGCTAGTTCCTTTTTCTCTTGGCCCTTCCTTAGATGTGACCTTAGGCGGTGACCTCACGCAAACGTGTGATTGCAGCCACGCTCAAAGGTGGTTTGGAACCAAACTACTTTTCACCCTGCAATTCACCTCGAGCCACCATGTGTCCTTTTTCTAAAACCGTGGTCTCGATTGTGGTCCACCCTTGACTTTGTAAAGCCTGAGCACCTCCCGTCCTCGCAATGCGAGGTGGTCGTTGAACTCGCGATCTTGATAGTTCTTCTAAACAGACGACCAAGATCTACCTCTTGGGAACCAACATTTCAGATTTACCTCTCCCAGATCAACGGTTGTGGCCATTTTGGAATTCCGGACTTCGGAATTCTCAAATCTCAAAATTTGCTTCCCTCGAGATACACGAGATTCTTCCACTCGTCCTTTTGAATCATATGGTGGGGAATTACTTCGGATGATCCGATGATCAACGTTTACTTCGGGTCCTTACCCAGAATCCACAACTTCACGCCACCTATTCTCATGATCTGACGGTTCAGGTCTACTTTAGACGATCTGATAGTCGACGTTTACTTCGGGTCTGTACTTGGAATCCACAACTTCACGCCACTTGTTCTCCTGATCTGACGGTTCAGGTCTACTTTGGACGATCTGACAGTTGACGTTTACTTCGGGTCTTTGGCTCTTCGGGCTTCGGGAGTTTCAACTTCAACTGAAAACTCTCGAAGTAATTTCTCCGGAGTCCATGATCTTTTGCCACGTAGCAAAATACTGTAAGCGGACATGTGGTCCAATAAGGTGGGTGACACGTGTCATGTCCTATCTGACATTTCAATCATCCGCATGCTTAAACCTTACTGACATGTGTTGCACATCCCATGTGTCTACGTCATCCCTGGTGACGTTAGCAAGCCACGTCACTTCAGAAATTCCAAGGTCCACATCACCTCCTGGTGATATCATCGTGCCCCACCACTTCAGCTCTTTGGGCTTCGAGACTTCAGGAGTTTCCACACTAGCACACTTCCAATTATCTTGAACTCCAATTTCCTGAACCGGCCAAACTGTCGCCATGTGTCTCCCTTATCGGACGGTCCATATTAACCCCAGACTTCGGGACTTTGGAAGTTACCACTGCAACGATCAATGACTACAATTCCTTTGGGCATTTGGACTTCGGAAAACTCAAACTTCAACTTTTTTCTAAATTTTTTTTATCTAAAGCTCGCGATCTACTGACACATTTTTCCCACAGATCGACGAATTCGATTTCTTCGGGTCTTCGTACTTCAGAGAACTCAACTCTCAACCTTTGCTTTTCCCCGAAGTGCACGGATTTATACCACATGTCCTCCTAGATTGCTTTTACATGAAGTTCATGATCTGTCGATGCATGTCCTCCCACAAATCAACGGATGTGAATCGCTTCGGCTCTTCGGAGTTTCGATGTTTGAGCACTAACATGTCACATCAATTAATTCTTTTCAATTTGAGGGGGCATGCATCGACAATTTGGATTAACCCACTTTTCACCCCTCAATTCTCCTAATGCTAACATAACCCCTTGGTGAAACCGTGGTTTGGATTGCGGGACCGCCTTGGGAAATTATCTCCGGTGCAACTTGGTTCCCTGCAATGCCTCATATCTGTTGATCTCTCTCTCCCATGGGATCTGACAGTTGTGACCTTAACCCTTGCTTCCTTTACATTGGACAACCCCTGTTCACCTGTCCTTTGATCCAACGATCCCGGATCTCTCCTGATCCTACAGTGGTGATTTCTCCCGAATTCGAAGGGGGGATGGTCACGATCCTTTGAACCCCTTACAAATGATCTTTGATGATCTAACTCATGCGTAGATTCTGCAACGCCATTCCTCCTGAGCTTTTCAACTTCACGGTCAAAATTTGATCTCAACCATGAGACTCTGACCAACAGACCCGGCCCATACCGGCTCGGTGTTTCAACCAGAAGCCCTGATACCAATCTATAACATACCCAACCACCCAGAGGTCAGGATACGCCACTTAAATAGGCTGCAACACACCCAACCACCCGCAAGCTAGGCATGCTACAGTCCCAAGACTCAGTTCTATGATATCTAATTCGAAAACAAAGGACTTCTCAACAATGTTAGAAGCATGCACACCACATGCATAAGACAAGATCCATGTCACAACATAAAAGAGATAAACAACGTGCCATGCACAAAAAATAACCAGCAGACGGGCACATTAGAATACATATCTCAAAGATAATTAAATACATAGCAGAATACATTAAACAAAAAACACAGAGAGCACTTATCTTTGCAAGTAAACGTTCACCAACTGGCTGCAGACCAAGGATGTTCCTCCCAACCATAGATGTTGTTGTTCATTTACTCTCAACAACAGGTGACCCCCAAGCCAGGGCTATGAATCCACAAGGAGGGGTCCTAGGCCAAGTCTAAATACACAGTAGTTGGCTAAGTATCTCTCAGGTTTCCCAACCTCACAAAAATCCTAATTTCCATCTCCCTTTCCCCCTCATCCTGCACAACCACAAGAAATGAACACCTTTCTCTCCCATCCAGTCCCTGAGGTTGTTCCATTTCTCTCCAGGGCTTCAATGCTACTGGTCAGGAAATCTCCCTACTAGAAATTCCAAGGACTCTCAATTGTGGATAATTCCATCTGAACTACCATCAAGTTCATGCACACAGACATCCATTCCCTCTGGGAATGATCAGTAAATCATTACAACCATTCAACGATGGCTCTCTTCTTCCTTTCATTCATTTCCATGCTCATCCCAAGAGCACACGAACTAACAATAGTGATTGAAGAGGAATAAGAACAAATGAACCAATGAGAAGAGGATGAACCAAGGGAAGAATGACCCCAAAACATCCCCCAAGGGATGTTTAAATAATTACATGAAGATTAGAGCCACATGGCCTCCCTCCTAAGAATCTCATGTAACACCATATTCTCCATAAAATCAATTATGGGTAAATAAAATAATAATAACAATACTTAGCCCCTCAAGCCCCCCTTTCTCGTGGAATCATAGCCCCCCATCTTTTTTTTCCTCATCAGTCTTGCAGCCAGTGGTGTATTTTATTAATGTATAGGAAGTGTTACATTTCCTAGGCACTTTGTCCCCTTTTCAACTTTACCGGATCACCAACCTAAGTCATATTTACATAATACATTATAGTTTGTAAAGGTTAGAACCGAGATGTTACAACCTCTCTATGCCTTGGAATAGTTAGGCTTCACCCTCAACCATGCTGCCCCAAAGAAAGAGAAATGATCATGTCGAAGTAAACTCTTCTTGCTGCAGTTTTCCTATCCTCACAATCCTTCAAACCAAGGAAATTCCTCAACTCACCTCCTTCCATCAAGTTGCCTCAGAGCAACTCAACATATATGATGATTGTGGAAAAAAAACCTACACTCCTCCAATGTCCCAATGAACTATCCAAAGAACTCCATGTAGAATGAGTCATCTCAAATAACTTCCATGCCTTAGGAACGTTCGCACCAATACTTCTTCCAACTCCAACCAACTTCCCCCATCGGATCTCTGAGTCATCGCACAATCATTTGCAAGTCACCAAGGTGCACTCTAACTCATATAATGTCCCATACCAAAGACGAGTGAACACCACCCAAGTCACTTGGTTTGTGTTCTACCCATTCAGGTTGACTGTAAAAAAATTTTGGTCGACTTCTTTGTTGACTCCATTAGTCTCTTAGAACAAAGCTATCTCACACCTACTGCAAGCGTTCAACTCTAGCACCGTCGTCATGACTTTCAATTCATTTCATGACTCAAGGAATATGGATAAGGAACCAAGAACCAGGGCACCTCACCCATCCTCTCAACTCGACACATACAAGATTCACTGCAATGACATGTTCAGTGTGCCTCATCAAAGAGTTAGGAAAATTCCTCAAGCCACCTCCACGACTGCATCCAAATCTACCTAAGTCCACCAAAAGATTCATCTAAGCAAGTCATCCCAAGCTCTGTTATGAGGAAAATCTCTCTATGGCATGGGGTAAACCACAATAGACGTAATGACATGTATAAATCAATTCTAATCTCAAGTGTGCTATATGAATGAAATGATAATAGGACATGATCAAGAGACTACCTTGTCCGGACGTTGAATGAAGACCACGGTTGAGCACACAACTCAAATCTTTATACCTGCAACCTGTTCTCAATAACCAAGATACACAAGCATATGGTGATAATATATAATTTTAGCATATAGATTAGCATAATCCATTCACATACATGACAAATACGCCCATGTAATAATAATTCAAATATTTGCAAGATATTAATTGGACGAGAAGAGAGTATTTCTATTAAAATAATCAACAGAAGTTAATATATGACAAACTTCAGTACCAACACACATCGGAACCAAGAAACTAAGTCCCTCCAGCTGGGCCTCCACCACTTCAATCCTCCACCAAAGGAAATTTCATATAAGGGATACAATGAGGTTCTCCATCAAATAAGGAAGAGCTTGGGTGTTGAACAATGAGTTCATACTTTCAAAGATAAAGGGATGTAGACTCAATATGAAGTGAAGTTTCTCCAGAGTATCGCTGCTCTCAAAAGTTGAATTATATCTTCTTCCATGGCTTGGATATGGCCTAATTTATAGCCTTCAAATGGAACTGAAGGGATGATTCAGAACATTTCCAGTATATGGAAGGTCAAGGATCATGGATCCCATCATGTGACATGGAAACCTGACAAAATTTTTAATTTTTAGCACCAAACCTGATGTATGCGGGATGTAGTGGGGAAACATGTGTATACGCATGTTGTCTAACTGGTAGGGCATGTATATGTGGAAAAATGTGATTTTTTGGCTCTGGATGGTACAACAAGGGTCTTCAAGTCTGCATAGGGAAATGGTAAATCCATCCAAGCAAGTTGCATGGGGTGAGGATAAATTTTATATAACAAGATCTTCGTTCATTTTCCCAACCAAGGCATCCCAAACAACTACAAGACTTCTTCGAATATGTGCACCACTTGATTCACCCTCAAGCTTCCAATTTTCACCACAGAAATAAACTTCACTTGAACCACCAAGTCATTCGACTTCCCTTCAAAGAACTCACTCCAACACTTAGGAAATGAAAGAAATCGAAACCAACCATACCTTTCTCAACGACATCCATCGTTGCAACCATGTTCCAAGCCTGTTGTCTTGTACCTTCTCTTTTCCAAGAAACGGACTCTCTGCGTGGAATCACCTCAACCACCATCCATAGCTCCACCAATCTACAAGACCTTCACCACGATACAAGGCTGAGTCGATCTATCCACTTTAGAAATTTGTCTAAGTCCCAAACTTCAAATGCAAATGATTGAACTCATCTCGAATGCCTTCCCATCTCCTCACCTTGACTGCTTCCGCTTCAAGGCACCATGCATCCACCACCCGACTGTCAAGTCATAGTGTTGCTAAATGACTATTGTAACTCTGCAAAGAGCTGCCTCATTTGAAGGCTACGATCAACCCACTTGTTAGCACTATAAGTCACACCTAGAATGATATAGGTGTAAGACTAATAACCATCATAAATTTGTAGTTTTGAAAAGGATAAAGTTTTAATTCAAGTGTAAAGAATGGATAAGAAACTCAATTTAAGATATAAAAACAAATTTTCCACAAAATATACTCTAACAAGCAAGGCTAGAACAATCTTAGCACAGTGTTTAGAATATCAATGGAAAGATGGAAGATTGAGAAGAAAAATATGAAGTATATGCACTAGGTTACATCAGGTATGAGACATATACAGTAGAATTATTATCAAGAAGGAGCCTCCTAATCAATAAGAAAATGTGCTTTGACAACACTTGCACCAGTAAATAAATAGTAAATAATTCACTGCATTCATGAACAAGCACTAAAGAAAAATCCTTCATCAATAGCTAGAATCAAAGCAAGACTGAAACATGGAATATGACAATAGGAGAAGAAACTAGTTTTCAATTATTCAAGACTCTTAAGACTGTACGTACATACTGTGGAAACATTTACAGTCTTCAACAAAATATATGAATCTCACAAAAAACCCACTCGAACCCTCCTATGGATTTAGGTTACATATTAAATAGAAAATAGCATAAAAAGTCCCTCTAGGACTCGCCACCTAACTCCTACCTTGGATTATGTGCCTGGGAGAGGTGTGGCAACAGACAAACAAACCAAAATCTAACAAACTACTAGATTTTAGGAGGTTGTTGGAAGTAATAAATACAAATGCATCCAACTCATTGCATGGAGATTCAATGGATATATATCTTAGGCACAAATGTCCCTTAATGTCTAACTGGTCTCTGAGGAGTTACTTGAACCTCTTCTGACAGGTGGCAACCCTCCTATAGCTCGAATTCCAACTAATTGTCAAGTTCGTAGTGAGTGCACTGCAAACTGTTTCAATTTTAGCAGTTCACAACACCTTTAATAGGATGCACATCAAACTTTCCCGTAGATGTCATTTTTCCTTCAAAACATAGAAACGGATGCCAAAAATGTTCAAGAAGCCCTAAAACCTTTGTTAATGTCTGCTATAACCTCTAAACCATGAAAGTGACTTGAAAAAATAACATATGGGCATAATTATAGAAACATAAGACAAAAATACTCCTTAGGGTTATAATCCTACATATATAAGACACCATAGAAAAAATGATTATATTAATGCAGATATGATGCTTCATCTTCGTCTCCTAGTGGCCACTGGAGCCAAAATGTCCAGGTTCCATTTTGCAATCTGTTCCTTCAACCGATACACTTCCTCCTTCAACTTCCTGTTTTCATATTGATAATCTCTATTATGCATGTACATACTCTTCATTTTCCTATGCAAAGGTAAGGATATCTTAACCATGTGTTTTTCCTTTGCAAAATCTTCTTCACACATCTCTATATTTTCCTTTAGCTAAATCCTGACCTACATATTTTCATTTTTCAATTGTTCATTCTCAACCATTACATCTTTTAGCTACCTCCTGAGCCTTTTGAAAGTGGGATCACTTTCATCAGAAGGAGACTTGATCTCAATAATTTATATTGGCTCTTTAAGAGGCTTGGTTTTGATTGTTTATTGAGATGATGCTCTGGATGCAACCTCTTCCACAGAGACATGTTGCCTTGTTGCTGACCTGGTGAATGGTCTTCTAGAGATAATAGATTCTGCAACAACAAGTGGAGAAAAAAAAAGTTTATTTCCCTTCAGATTCCTTGCTTTACTAGAGGATGTCTCCATAAGTGAATACTCTTCCATAGGAGAAGTTTCTTCATCAAGAGGTTGTGAGGGGCCTTCACCTATCTTATCAGTTGACTGAGATGACTTATCCTTTTTAACCATATTCCACCTTTTACTGGACTATGTGTGCACAATATTTTCAATAGAGGTAGGTGTCTTTCTCTTTGTTTGTGGTGTGTTGACAACATATGGCTGAAATCCTGATGCAACTAGGAAAGCATCCCAATCACTATTAGTATTTTTTCAATTCTTCTAACACTAGCATCTTGATCAGACTAGAATGGAAGACGGTGGTATCCACCTTTTTGGATTTGTCTTGAGCTCTATCTGATGTCTTCCCAAGGCTTCTAATCAGATAGAAGGGTAGATTCAAGGGCTCTTTTCTAGTAAAATGCATCAACAGTCTAATATGGTATTGATAAACCATATTAAAACTACCTTCACAAGTAAAATACCTATATATGAATTTGATCATACTATCAAAATACTCCAGCATATGATTTCTAGGAACTCCCTTGTATAGGTTATCTTCTTGATATTCAGGCATTAAGAAATACTTAGAAAATGCGGACTTCAGAGACATGGCCTTAAACCATTTTTCTCCCTGAACTGGTATCTCTTTAGCTGTAGAAATGGAATTCTTTGTAACCTCAAAATATAGTGAACCAAATTTGGTCTTTACCCCATTGAAATTCAATGAAAAATTATTGGAAACCTTAGGGTGTCCTCTCTGCATCTTCTCACAAAAATCTAGGCAACCCACTCTCTGAAATGCCTCTCTGAAAAATGGATCTGAATTTATTAGTTGCAGGTCATGGGGCTCAACCCTGACAATATCCCCTCCTTTATGAATCTTCTTCCCTTTTTGAGTGTCCATGATAGCTAAGTCAACCCCCATGATAATAGTTTTTACCATAGTATGTGATGGAAACTGATGAATTTAGGGTTTTATTGTTTGATTTTGCAAAAAATAGGGTTTGTTGGCAAAAGGGTTTTATGCTAAAGAAACACTGCAGAAACTTAAATAAGACTGAAGCTAGGATATGAGAGTAAAATATGACAACCCAAAACTAGATGAAATCTCAAATAGACAAAATTTCAGAGCAACTGTGTAAAACAGGGAGTTTGTAGCGCAATTTCTCAGTTTGCAGCACCCTGATTGAGTTTGCAGCAATGGATTTTAGAATAAGGTTTTCATCAGAAGGATTTGAAATTTAAAAGGTATGGAGAGGATAATGATCTTGAGTGAAATTATGTTTTTCAAAACTGAGTGAAAACGATGTCAGCTAAGGTTTTATCAATTGATAAAAACAGGGGATTTGTAGCGCATCTAGTTCGCAGTGCAAACAATTAGCAACAAGTGTAGTTCACAACGAATAAGAAGTTTGCAGCAAATGGAGTTATGGTTGCAAGAATAAGATACAAGCTACCATTTGAATATAAAACATGTAGCATAGGTCTGCATAAAGGTTTGAAGGACACGAATGTTCAAGCTAACCAAGCAAAGAGGAGTATGCAACACCAATTGTATAAACCAGTTTGCAACGCTAACAGTTCATAGCAATAACAATTAGAAACAATATACAATGGTTACAAGAAATAAATATAAGCTTGCATTTGGATGATGAGAATAGGTAACCAAAGACTGCATGAAGGCTTTAAACTGAGAGGGTATGAACTAATCAAGGAAAGCATATATTTTGCAGTGAGTAGAAAAATTGTAGCAACTAGGGTTTGATGATAATAAGTTTCCAGGCAATGGAATTTGAACATCAAGCAAAGTACCTGGTATATAAAGCTCACTCCTTGTTACAGAAAACCAAACCAACAGTCCTTTAAGATTTTAATCCACCATCAACCTCTACAAGAGAGTTCACAACGCCAAAGAGTCTACAACAACAAGCAGTTTGCAGTGCACTTATAATTCACAACGAATTAAACCATTCTACAACGCACTCTTTGCAAATGGAAATGAAGGTAAAAATGATAAATCCTCCTTTTGGAACCAACACTTTGAATATGACGGATGAGGAGATGGTGATGAAAACTAGAATCCATCATCAAACACGTTTGCAAACTCATAAACATGAAATATTTGGCGCATGATCTATGTTTTGATACACTGCGAACTTTTAGGAGAGTTTTCATCACATGCGATTTGACAACTAACATAAGACTTAAATGGTTGGGTAGATTTTTAAGACCTCTTGTACACTTGTTTTGGACATAACACTTGATGGTGACCTTTAAAATATGCAGATATGACCAATACTTTCCCTCTTTTCCTAATGATATCAACTACCATCATGACACAAAGACTTTCATAAATGGAATCTGATCAACTTTCTAGACTTAAGAGAAAATCAAAACATGATTTATTTGACATGAAACATGACTCAAAATATTTGAGAACATGACCCTATGACTTAAACCTACAAGCTTAAACAAATGAATCATACATGAAGGACTGATCACATGACTCACAAAGACTAATGGTATCCTTTTGAGACTAAACTAACAAAATTTAAAAATTTTGAAAAACCTTGACTCATGTGCATCCTATGCGTTAACATGTGGATCCATAGGGGATGGAGACCTCCCTGTGAGGCTTCAAGAACATTGCAGTTCCAATGCCTTATCCATTGGGCATGGAGTCATTATTTAAAAAAAAAACTAACTAAACACAATGGTATTTACAATGGAATTAAGCCACCCATGTCTTTAGTAAAAGTATTTTTTAAGAAAATGCCCATTGACTAGGTCAGCAAAAATTTCAGCACCCTCCAAGTTTTGCAACGTAAAAGTGTTATTTTGCAAGACTTCAAAAATCTTAAAAGGGCCTACCCATAGAGCTTCAAACTTACCATGATTTCATTTATCCTGCCTTTGAGCATCCCACTTGAGCACCAAGTCTCCAAGCTGAAAATATTCCTTCTTGTCAAAAAATTCTTTAATTTTATGCTAATGATTTTGTGCTCTGTCGAACAACTTCTCTCTAGTTTGTTTCACTTACACAAGTTGATGCATCCTTCTGACCATGTAATATGGTTCTCCTTATTGAAATTGAATAAATTTTACCACAGGTAAATCTAACTATGCAGGGAAAACAACTTATGTTCCATAAACTAGTTGGAATGGTGTGGTCCCAATTAACCTCTTAGTTGTTACTCTGTCCGCCCAAACGGTAAACTTCAACTTAGAATCCTATGACTTTTTGTTTTCTTCCAGCAACGTTTTGATGATATTCACTAATCTCTTGTTGGAGGACTCTACTAATCCATTACCGTGAGGGTAATATGGAGTGGAATGGATAAGTTGAATGCCAAATGTTTCACAAAACTTCACCAGAGGATCAACTTTGAAGGTTGTTGCATTATCGGTGACAATTTTATTTAGGAAACCAAATCTTGATAGAATATATTTTAAGAAATTAATGATTACTTTTTGTGTTGCATTCATGGTGGGAATGTATTCTATCCATTTAGTAAAGTAATCAATAGCAACCAGAATCCAAAGATGTTGACCACTAGAGGATGGATGAATTTCTCAAATAAAATCTAATCCCCACTATTGGAAAGGACCAAATACCAAAATTGGTTTCAAAGGCCAAGACTTGAGTTGATGTGTACCTGAGAATCTATGGCATTTGTCACATGTTCTGATATTTTCACACACATCATTGAACAATTTATGCCAAAAATACCCAACTCAGAGTATCTTGTATGTTGTGGTTCTCCAAAAGTGATGACCTCCACATAAACTCCCATGAAATTCAATCATAATTTGTTTTGTCACTATAGGATCCAAGCATCTTAATAGAATCCAGGAAGGATCCTTCCAATATAAAATATGATCAAGAATGCAATACTTGACTTCCTTAAGTTTTAGAGATCTTACCTTAGCTTTCTCAAGTCCAACAGGAGGCTGGAAATTCTGCAAAAAATAGATGACATCCTTGTTCCAGCTGCATTCTTCCAACTTTGAGTTAATTTGCAGGCTGTTGTTCTGAATTTCAAACTTCTTATTTACAGAGTTAGTGCCCATGAAATTTACTCCCAATGCTTTAAAATTTTATTCAGCTAGCAACCTATATAATCTTCGACCTTTTACCATCTTAGTGGGATTCACCTCTAGATCAAACTCTAAAATCTTAGCAATAAACTTTTTTATTTTCCCATCAATATTAGGCTTAATTATAATTTATTTAACATAACTTGAGGGAGCATAAGCAATCATTTTTTAGTGAAGAACATACACCCCAAAATCCTTAAGAGATTTGACTAAATCATAAGATTTATTTTCCATTATATCATACCTAACTTCAACATCTCTCAAATATCTACTAAAGAAGGAAATGGGTTTCTCCATACCATCTGAATTTTTCTGAAGAAGGACAACATCTAGTGTATCATCAGAGGAAAAGGAAAAAATCATAAATTCCTTTGAGTAATCAGGACTTATCAGAACAAGGGAATCATCCAATGCTTTCTTAATATTTCCAAGAGAAATCCTATCTTTTGGTTTCCACTTGATTTCTCTATCTTTTTTCAACATGACAGTGATAAATTTCACTAGCTCAACAAAGTTAGATATAAATCTCCTCAACAAGTTTATTTTACCTAAGAAGGAATGAATTTATTTCTTAGACCTTGGGATAGAAATATTTTTGATAGCCTTTACCCTACTGGGGTCAATTTTCACACCATTAGCTGAGACAATGCGTCCTAGTAGCTTACCCTCCTTCATGGAAAAAATAGATTTTTGGGGATTTAGGGACATACCATACTTTCTGCATTTAAAAAAAAACCTTTCTCAGATGTTGGTAATTCTCTTGATCAGACTTGGAAAACACTATAATGTCATCCAGATAGATAACCACAAACTCGTCTTTCTCCCCAATAAATGCAATGTCCATTGCATGTTGGAAAGTTTCCCCTGCATTCAAAAGACCGAATGGCATATTGGAATACATGAATGTACCCTAAGGAGTGGTAAATTTTGTCTTCTCTCTGTCCTATGGAAACACAAAAATCTGATTGTAGCCTGAAAACCCATCAATCATTGAAATCCTCATTAAGCCTATCACCCTTTGAAAAATGTGTTCCATATTGGGTAAAGGGTAGTTGTCCTTTCTAGAACACCTAGTTAGATTCTTGAAATCAACACAAAGCCTAATCTCACAATTCTTCTTTTTGACAAGGACCAAATTAGCTACCCAATAAGAGTACCTCAGAGGGATAATGATTTGAGCATCAAACAACTTCTTAACCTCTTTCTCCATAATAGGCAATAACATTGGATTAATCTGCCTAAGATTTTGTCTGAAAGGATTAGTGTTATTTTTTAAGGTATCCTATGCTCAATGATGTTGTTATAATAATTCTTCAGGTCCTCATACTTCTATACAAACACATCATAAAATTATTTCAATAATTTGACATATTCAACCCTTTGATTTTCTAATAAACTCTTGGACAATTTTACATGTTTGGGATCTTTTTCAGTGCCTAAATTACAGTCTATTAGGTCTACATTTTCTTTAGAACTGCTCATTTTAACAACAAAATCATTATTATCAAAAATCCTCTCAAAAGGAACCAACCCCCTAGGAATGTGATTACCGGGAAATTGAACAATTTTATGATCTGCAATTTTGTTCAGAAATTTATAAGCATGCAGATTTTGACCATCATCTGGATCTTGGTCAATATAAAGGGAAACAAATTCATCCACTGTTTCCAAAAACCTCTTTAATTATTCATCATCATCAAAAACCTTCCAGTGCTTGACATTGTCAGGAATGACAGGCCTGTATTTTATCTCAACATCATATTTGATCTTGGAAGGAAGAGGAACTTTGAAATTACTTGCAGAAACAACCAATGAATCAACTATTGAATTAGCGCTCCTAGGAATGTAAGAAATGTTGAATGATGAGAATAATTTTTCTACCGGATCCCAAACTTCGTTTTTGTAGGCCCTCAACCTGACATGATTAGTCTGATAGATGTTTTTTACCTGCCGCACAATCAACTCAGCATCACCAAATACTGTTACACCCTCAATATTCATGTCCCTTGCAACCCTGAGTCCCAGAATCAGAGCCTCATATTTTTCAATATTATTTGTCACCTCAAACTCAATTTTGAATGACAAGGTTATGACTTCTTTATAGGGAGAGATGAATACTATTCTTGCACCAGCCCCATCTTTAGAATATGCACCATCAAAATACATCTTCCACAATTGAACATCATGTCCATTTATTTCACATTTTGTTGATTGTTGATTATTGATATCTAAGGGTGGCTAAGGGGAATCAATAAGATGAAGAATACTAGACCCAAAATTAGTATCAACAACATAGATGGGATGGTTTGTAGTATTGTTCTCATCACTAATGATATAGGAAAATTGAGCTTCTGTATACATTCTCATGTTCTCACCCCCAAAGACTGGTACTGTAGCATAAGAAAGATTCATTTGTAAATTTCCTCCTAACCTCTTGATCCATGATCTAGACAACAACATCCCAAATTTGGGGGGTACATTTGCAACTATAATGTCCATGAACATGATTTTTGTAGGCAGTTGGAAAAGTGTGACAACTAGATATTTAATAACCCCAAGACACTTTACTTTCCTTAAGTCAAAAGAGTACGGGTCATGATAAGTTTTAGTGATTTCCAAGCCTAATTCATCCACAACATCCTTAGGCATCAAATTATGGGATGCACCAAAATCCATAAGACAATTGTGCCAGATCTTGTCATGCACATTCAAAGAAGTGTACAATGGAGGAGAAGAATCATCTCTACCTTCCACCATAGGCCCCAATATGATTGCAAGCTTCTCATATTGTAAATTGATAGAATCTGAAGGAGTTGGATGAGATGTGGACTAAAAAACCTTCAAAAATGATTTTTTGAACCCTTCATGTTTTACTAGCTCAAGCAAGGGAACATTGTTACACATTATTTTCATCATCCCTATGACCGTTAATGATGTAAACCTATATGTTTCCTTTAGAGGGGTCAATGGCTTGAATTCCTAAAGAAAGAAGGGAGAAGAACTTTCCCTGAGAGAAGAAGTTGTATTTTCCTTTGTAAAAACCCTATTAAGGAGGATTACCGCAGGTTTCACTATAAACAGGGTGTGGAAATGCTTGATTTCTGCACCTTTCTCTATAGCTAGGTTGCAGAGTTTCTGCGGGTTTCTCTATAACTAGGGTGTGGAAATTCCTGTACATGGGAAAAATGAGTGTCTTCTCGATGCTTCTAGAAGAAGAAGATTTTATGGTGAGGTGGCCTATGAACGGTTTGGATCTTACTCACTTTCATGATTTAGTGGGATCATCCTAACCTCCTCACCTTATCCTCTTCATCTTATAAAAGGAGAAGAGCTCTCATGGAGAAAGTTAGCTTGGAAGAGATTGGCTTGTTATTGAGTTTTGTAGCTTGGAGTTTTTGGAGCTTGTATGTTGGCTTTGAGCTTAGCTTTGTCAAGATAGATTGTGAGTAGCTATCAGATCTATGGTCTCAGAATCCTTGGAGAAAGAAGTGTGTAGAAAGCAAGGAACTGTTGGAAGGAACCTAACAACATAAAGGCATCTGGTTGTGTATCTTTCTTCCACATTATTTAATATAGATATATTTTTCTTTCCTATATGAATGTTATTTGTCCATATTGTATGATTCCTTGATCACACACATAGTTTCATATCAAATAGAATCTGTTATTCTTGTCTTCGTTGGCTTGTGTTTATTTGCATATATTTCTCCATAAGCCTCGTGATGGAGCTTGGATTGCATTGGCAAAGTCAGATCTTCGATAATTAAAAGGTATGTTCTAGATCCATTTCTCATTTGATAATTGAAATCTAAGGAAAGAGTAGTGTATTGTCTTGTTTTTTTCTAGTTTCGTAGTGAAGCTAGGGGGATTGATTTGTATTCGCACTTAACAATTAGCCCAATAACAAAATTGGTGACTCCACTAGGGAACAAATTGTTTTCCTAGTTTGCCTTGTTTTCTTGCTTTAATTTCTTAGGTTCTATTTTCTGAGTCACTATGAGATCTAAATTGACTCTTTGACTATTTAAGTTCACTGGAAAAACCTTCTTACTTTTTATTTTTTCATTTTTATTTTTATTTCCGCACCCTGCTTTGAGGGACAGTGTGACGATATTTGATTTCCGCACCCTACCTTTTTGACAAGTGCAGAATCTCCACATCCTGCCCCATAGATAGCTTGTGGAAATGTCTGATTTCTGCACTGTATTGGTTATTTAGCCTACGGAAATAAGGGATTTGTGCACTGTGTTAGTCTGATAGCCTGCGGCGATTGTGAAATTTTTTATTTTTTATGGTTTTTCCTTACCCAGATCTTGGATTTGGTTTTGGGGTGAATTGTTGGGTTTTATTGTGATATGTTTAGAGTTTGCTTGACAGTTTTTGAGCTTCTTTTAGCCATCTTTGCTTTGTTTTCTTTTGAAATATTTAGTCTCTTGCTTTGAGTGTCTTTCAGTTACAAAGCTTTGTTTTTCTTTAGAATTGTTTAGTGAAAGAACTTCCTTTTCTTTTATTGAATAGTTCGTTTTAAAAGAGAAAAATTGTTTGGGTTGTTTTGTTTTATAGAGATTTGCTATTGATTTTAGCTATCTTTGAAACAAAAAAAAATCGATTTCTTGTTTTATATTAGATTGGGGGCATCCTTGCATTTGAAGTAGCGAAATTGCATGCTTTTTGGCATTTTTGGTCTTGAATTCTAAAAAACAATTCCCCCTCATGGTCGGGGGGGGGCAAGAATCGTGTATTGATGTACAGTCTCTTTTTCTTATTTCTTAAGAATCTTGATATTGATGAATTTAGTATATTTTGGGACATTGTGCATATGGGAATGATAAATGTTTTCTCCTTCTCGTAGCATAGCTTTCATCAAAATGAAAAGATTGCATCTTCATCTCTTTGCATAACTTTCGAGTCAGTCAAAACACCATATTATCCACGCCATTTTCCTTTTGAGTAACAACAACCTTAAAAATAAAGCGCTTATAAAAATTGATTAGACATTTTTATATTTTCTGGTAGCAAACCTACATTAGATTAGTTGTAGGGATTTGGAATAGGTGTGAAAGATAACTTCCCAAAGCTGCAAACAAACGTAGAATCTTGAGTTAGGGAGCGATAAATCCACTTATTACATTTTGTCCTGGGAAGCCTTTCTAACACAAGGGTCAATCACGAGGTCGCATTAAGAATGGCAGAGTTACTCACCCTACTTTGTTGGTCATGGTGTAGAAATTGTGTGTATTATGGGGGTCGCTTGAAGGTATACCCACAATGATGATTGGAAGCCTTTTGAGTTGATTTCGAGCTAGATACCCTATCCTTGCATGTGGATTAGACTGTCGACTATTTCCCTGACCATCATTGTTGTTCCTGGTAACCTTAGTAGCCTATCTCTTTAGGGTATTTAAATGAGGTGACTGTGGAGGGGCAATTCTTCACGGTACCTGGAATTGACGTTGGCCAAACTCACTTGGGCTCCTTGGAGGGTATACCCACGTTTATGTGTGGGAGATTGCACCAAGGCGTAAGTCTGTTAAGCAAGTTGTTAACGTAAATTTTCCATCCACTCTATCTGAGCCCTTTCTTACATTGTTCCCACGACATTGGATTTCATCACCAACTAGTGAGTTCATTATAAGAAGGTTTTGTTTTCTTGTTTGCTTACTAGATTTTTAGCGTGTATTGTTTGTTTTCCCTAGTGGACTCTAGGTTGGATTTTTGTTTTTAATGGTGTCATTTCTCGGAATGACCAATGAAGGAACCCCTGCTCCAGGGAAACCTTTTGTTTTTCCTTCTTACTGAAACATTGGTCCTCCTCACATCGCTACTTTGAGCCTTCTAGGTCTCACAATTGGATTACTGGTATGGTTGTTTTCCACTCCCGAATGCAGCTAGTGATTCAGTTGTAAGCACTTCCCCCCAAGAACATCAACCTCATGTTGATCCTTCACCTTCTTCACTAGTAAGATCTTCTTCACCTTCTTCACTTGCAAGGTCTTCTTCCATTTCATCTTCTTCACCGAGTGAAAAATCTAAAGCTAGTAACTCGGTAGATAAGAAGAAGAAGGAAGAATAAGAAGAAGAAAAATATGAAAGGGTCTAAACCTCCAACCACTGCTAGACATGTTGGAAAAAAACCAGTTACTGATAATCGTGCTGGGAGTGTTGATGGTGCCAAGATCACCCAAACAACTCGTAAGCCCAAGTACCCTTGCAGGATTTGTAAGGGTATCCATCTTCTTAAGGATTTCCCTAGTTTATCCAAGGTTATAGAAGCATGGCCTACACACCCTCGCCAACCCATGTCGTTAACCTTTGAACAACATGTTGATGACCTCCCATCAACTAGTTAAGATATCGTTGGGAAGAAGAAAAGTAGAGTGAAGTTCCCGTGTATGTTATGTAAAGGGAGTCATCTAACTCACCTTTGCCCTCATATGGACAAAGCCTCGAAATTACTGGAAGACATGACTGTTTCATAGCCCCAACTTCCAGTTTCTTATCGCAAGCTTACTCTTCACCCACCTGTAGTTGATGGAATGATCAATCCACCCCCTTCATCATTCAGTTCGGTTGATCATGCAGTCAATCTGGTCACGTCCTTAGTTAACCATTTGACAAAGTGGTTGATTTGATCCCATCCTTGGTCAATCCCACTCTCCTACCAGAGAGTGAAACCAAAGCGGTCGATCTGTTTCCACCTGTTGACCTCATTCTCCCCTTGGAGAATGGAACCCAAGTATTCGATTTTACGTCATTATCAGTCAATCCTACTCTCCCGCTAGAGAGTAAACCCGATACTGCCCATTTTTTTATTGTTGATACAGAATATACCATGTCGGGGGGAATTCCTCCTTCTCCCGTGGAACCTCCTCCAAGTAATGAGGCCATCCTTTTTAATTGGGGTGTCCTAATTGGACCTCGTCTTCCCTCTCACATTCCTTTCCATATTACAATGCAGGTTTGTGGTCGGGACATTCCTCAGACATTGATAGATGAAGGTGTGTCCATTAGTATTTTGTCCTTTATTGCTTGGCAAGCTTTGGGTTGTCCTCAGCTTGCACCAGTTACACAGAATATGTTAGCTTTTAATAGGAGAACCAGTCAACCTTAAGGGACCCTTCCCTAGTTTCCTGTAACTTTGGGTGGGAAAACTGTCTTTATTGATGTCATGGTAGTCCAAGACACTTTGGATTTCGCTCTACTCCTTGGGTGAGATTATTTCTATTCCATGAAATCTATTGTGTCCACTCTTTTTCGTGTAATATCTTTCTCTTACGATGGAAGAATTGTGACTATTGATCAACTTCCATTCATCAGTCCTGACTGGATGACCTCCCTAAATGGTTCTTATATGCAGAGGGTATTGCCACTGCCACAAGTTAATTATGTGGCGTTGTCTCCCATGCCTTCAGTTGTTGATGCATATGAGCCTCTCACTGTGAGCTCAATCTCTTATGAATTAGATCCGGTAGTTGACATGGTGATCTCTTTGATGGGGCTATTGGAGTCTGATCTCCTTACCCCTGTCGAGACCCTCGACATGTGTTCTTTCCAGAGTGTGTTTCTTTCGTCAAGTGAAAATATCTTGGAGGCCATGACTGAGTTTTGTCCCTTGACATAGTGTCCTTCCAGAGCACTATCCTCTTGGAAGCCATGATCAAGAAGAGAGTCGTTGAGCATGGTTTTCTGATTTCAATATCATTAAAAAAATGAAACCAACCTTGAGCATAGGTTTTCTGATTTCAAGATCGTTAAAAATGAAACCAGCTAACGATAGTTTTTGCGTCTCTGTAGAAACCTTGTTAAAAACTGAAACAGAGCTTACGAGCATGGTTCCCATTTATGTGTCAAGCTCATTAAAAAATGAAACAGTGGTCTGGGGATTATACCTAGAGTCACGAGCATAGTTCTTCCATGTGTCAATCATGTTAAAAAATGAAACAACTTCCCCCATCTTCGTTTGGGTCAAGTCCTACGTATAGTATTTGATGCTTCATTTCATTCTCCTTTGCAGTTGGATGAAACTAAGCTTGAGGGACATTTGCCTCAGCCTTTGGACTTCATGTTGAAGTTGAGCCGCTAGCTTCTTAAACTGGGGGCTAAGTAACAACCATGCGAATCTGTGAACCATGTGTTGAGAAGTCGCAAGCATAGTTTTATTTGGTTCAAGCTTGTGTAAAAATGAAACCACCTTCCTCAAGCATAGTTTCCTATGGTTCAAGCTTGTGTAAAAATGAAACCAGGTCCAAGCATAGTTTTGTTTAGTTTTCAAGCTTGTGTAAAAATAAAATCTATCCCAAGCATAATTTTGTTTTGTTTTAAAGCTTGCGCAAAAATGAAAACAATCTTGAGCTTAGTCTTTGTTTTTTCTCATGCTCGTAAATACATGAGAATAAGTTACCGAGCTTAGTCTTTGTTCTCTCATGCTCGTAAATACCTGAGAATGTAACCGAGTAAACTTTTATCACTTTTTCAGACTCGTAAACGATATACGAAAAAGGAACCCCCTAGAGTTCCCTTTAATCTCTTTATAGACTCTCTAAACATGAAAAGATTGACGAGCGATCTTGTTCTTTTCACTTTCGTTAAATTATTTAAAGAAAATGTTTTTTGAGCGGTAGTTTATCTCTTTTTCGGTCTCATCATACTACTTTACAAAAAAGGAACTGAGAGAGTTCTCTTTAAGTGTTTTTCAGACTCTCTAAACATGAAAAACCCTCGAGTTTTCTTTCTTTGGACACGTAAAAAAAACATCGAAAGGCCCATATGGGACCGAACCACTCATTCCTAAGTTTCATTAAATATAATCTGAAGGAATCATTTGAAGGATGAGCTTATAGTTCAAGCATATGTTATCCTCCTCAAGTTTGTGTAAAAATAAAGAGGTACTCACCAGAAATGGTGGGGGGAAAATTTGGAAAGAAATGTATCTAAACCTGTATTCTATGGAAGAGTCTCTTTTGAACATGACACCCTTTCACTTGCTTTGTGTCTAGGTTGGAAAATCCCCTTGTCTCTTGATCATACTCCTTTATAAGATTACAAATTGGTCTATGATCCCTATTTTTGAGTCAGTTCTTCCAAGACAATTGTTGTGTCATCGATATGTTCAAAGAGAATTTCAACCCGGAAAGACTTCTATTGCGTCGACCATTTCTATAGTCCTTAAGCCTTCTATTGTGTCGACCATCACTGAGTCAATCCTAAGTGACTGGTTACTTTGATCTACTTCAAATCTTGTTACCTATTTCCTGTCATTGATGGGGGATACATTAAGGCCCTCCTGTGACGAGTCTTTTCCTGTTGACTTTAACTCATTACCCAGGAATTAGACTTAGAAACTAATTGGTACCTTGGAACTTGCATGCCTCAATGGCAGGTTTCCTCACTTTCGACAGTGGGTTTTCATTATTGATCCCTGATCAGGAGATTCCGTCGAGTGTTAGACTTTAGCTCCTTAATTCACATTCGTTGGATTGTACTAGAGTACCTTGGGGGTCATTGAAATTAATGGTGATTTCCCTCGCACTTGTTAACGGTTCTCATCATTGACTGGTAATCAAGTGGCTTCTACCATGTTTGACTTCAACACATGTATTCACATGGTTAGATTCGTACTATAGAGTGGTGGAGATGAAGACCCTGGATATTTTCTGATAGATTCAGGTTGTGTTGGAGTATATTCATATTATACTGTTTCATAGATCCACAATGTATATCTCGTGGCTATTTTCAAATTTGAGTCTTTAATACATAGATACACAATGTATTTTTGGTGGCTATGTTCATATTTGAGTCATATTGGCATGGATACACAGTGTATGTTTGGTGGCCATGACCTGTCTTACTTGACATGGATCTTCGCATGTTGACATTTATGCTTTGAGTCATTTGTATTCTGAGTATGGGAATGCCTACCTCAATGATGATATATTATTGTACTGTATTTCCTTTTTTGTTGGCAGGTTTCCGACTGACTGTTCCTTGTTCCCTACACACACACGACAAATTATTTCAGCTATCACTCTGTTCTAACTTCATACTTTGGGGAGCTCTCTATTACACATTATTTTTGTCATCCCTATGACCATTAATGATGTAAACCTATATGTTGCCTTCAAAGCGGTCAGTGGCATGAATTCCTAAGAAAGAAGGGAGAAGAACTTTCCCTGAGAGAATAAGTTGTATTTTCCTTTGTAAAAACCCTATTAAAGAGGATTTACGTAGGTTGCACTATACACAGGGTGCGGAAATGCTCGATTTCTACACCCTGTGTATAATATTACAAATTGGTTTGTGATCCCTATTGTTGAGTCAGTGTTTCCAAGACAGTTGTTTCGTCAATATGTTCAAAGAGAATTTCAACCCGGAAAACCTTCTATTGCGTCAACCATTTCTGCAGTCCTTAAGCCTTCTATTGTGTCAGCCATCCCTGAGTCAATACTGAGCCACTGGTTACTCTAAACTACTTCAAATCTTGTTACCCATTTCATGTCATTGATGGGGGATACATTAAGGCCCTCCTGTGACGAGTCTTTTCCTGTTGACTTCAACTCATTATCCAAGAATTAGACTTAGAAACTAACTGGTACCTTGGAACTTGTATACCTCAATGGCAGGTTTCCTCGCTTTCGACAATGGGTTTTCATTATTGACCCCTGATCGAGAGATTGCGCTGAGTGTTCGACTTTAGCTCATTAACTCACATTTGTTGGATTGTACTAGAGTACCTTGGGGGTCAATGACATTAATGGTGATTTCCCTGGCACTTGTTAACAGTTCTCATCATTGACTGGTAATCAAGTGGTTTCTACCATGTTTGACTTCAGCACATGTATTCACATGGTTAGATTCGTACTATAGAGTGGTGGAGATGAATACCCTAGATCGTTTTTGATAGATTCAGGTTGTGTTGGAGTATATTCATATTGTACTATTGCATAGATCCACAATGTATGTCTCGTGGCTATGTTCAAATTTGAGTCTTTAATACATAGATCCACAGTGTATTTTCAGTGGCTATGTTCAGATTTGAGTCATATTGGCATGGATCCACAGTGTATGTTTGGTGGCCATGACCTTTCTTACTTGACATGGATCTTCGCATGTCGAAATTTATGCTTTGATTCATTTGTATTCTGAGTATGGGAATGCCTACCTTAGTGATGATATATTATTATACTATATTTCCATGTTTGTTGGCAGGTTTTCGACCGACTGTTCCTTGTTCCCTACACACACTCGACAAAGTATTTCAGCTATCACTCTGTTCTAACTTCATACTTTGGGGGGATCTCTGTTACACATTATTTTTTTCATCCCTATGACTGTTAATGATGTAAACCTATATGTTGCCTTCAGAGGGGTTAGTGGCCTGAATTCCTGAAGAAAGAAGGGAGAAGAACTTTTCATGAGAGAAGAAGTTGTATTTTCCTTTGTAAAAACCCTATTAAGGAGGATTTTCACAGGTTGCACTATACACATGGTGCGGAGATGTCTGATTTCCACACCTTTCTCTATAGCTAGGTTGCGAAGTTTCTGCAGGTTACTCTATAGCTAGGGTGCGGAAATTCCTGTACGTTGGAAAAATGAGTTTCTTCTTGATGCTTCTAGAAGGAGAAGCTTCTATGTTGAGGTGGCCTCTGAAAAGTTTGGATCTTACTCACTTTCATGATTTAGTAGGATCATCCTAACCTCCTCACCTTATCCTCTTCATCTTATAAAAGGAGAAAATCTCTCATGGAGAAAGTTAGCTTGGAAGAGATTGGCTTGTTATTGAGTTTTGTAGCTTGGAGTTTTTAGATCTTGTATGTTGGCTTTGAGCTTAGCTTTGTCAAGATAGATTGTGAGTAGCTATCAGATCTATGGTCTCAGAATCCTTGGAGAAAGAAGTGTGTGGGAAGCAAGGAACTGTTGGAAGGAACCTAACAACATCAAGGCATCTGGTTGTATCTTTCTTCTACATTCTTTAATATAGATATACTTTTATTTCCTATATGAATGTTATTTGTCCATATTGTATGATTCCTTGATCATGTACATAGTTTGATATCAAATAGACTCTATTATTCTTGTCTTCGTTGGCTTGTGTTTATTTGCAAATATTTCTCCATAAGCCTCGTGATGGAGCTTGGATTGCATTGGCGAAGTTGTATCTTCGATATTTAAAAGGTATGTTCTAGATCCATTTCTCATTTGATAATTGAAATCTAAGGAAAGAGTAGTGTACTATCTTGTTTTGTTCTAGTTTCGTAGTGAATCTAGGGGGATTGATTTGTGTCTGCACTTAACAATTAGCCCGATAACAAACATGAATCCTGATTTCTAAAATTTCATGATCAAAATTGAAATTAGACAAATATTTTTCAGCATCTTTCACTTCATGTGTACAAACTTTTATCACTGGTTGTTTGTTTTGTCCTTCTCCTTTTGGCAGGGGTTGTTTTCATAGGAACATATGTCTTTTTGGAATGAGGAGATGTACTTTTCTTATCAACATGTTGCTTTGATCTCAAGTTATATTTTTTCTGACCTTATGCCTGATAAACATGATCTTCTTAAGCCAATTCATCTATCTGGTTACACATCAAGTACTCCTCATACTCACTTTGAGTAAGATGAGGTGAGGAAGGTTTATCTGAAACACAATGAATCTTTGGTTCTACTCCTTCCACCTCTTTTGCTTCATTTTATTCATCAAATAGATTATTCTGGAAAGGGGCTTGAACTCTTTGATCTTCATTGGCCCTACGGTCACTCTGCAAAACCTGAGGTGGATTATTTTTCCTTCTAAACTGGTTTATGTTTCCAAAGTCTTGAGGATTTATATTGGTTTGTCTCCCTTCAAGTTTTAACCTTTCCATTTCTGCAGATAATGATTTGACCAGCTTGGTCAACTCATCAACCTTTGGATATGTACCTAAAGTATCTGAAGGAGAATCTTGTGTTTTATTTTTTCTCCTCTCCCTACCATATCTTCCCCTCAACTTCTTTGCTTCTAGTATATTTGATTCAACTTCCAGGGAAACATATTGCATATGAGCCAATGTTGGAGACCTTCTTTCTCTCAAAAAAAGGCATAACTATGGGTCAAATGCACTTTCATATGTTATTGTTTCTAAGGTATCAATGGGCTTAATCTCAGTAAAAAAGTCAAACACAGATTCTCCCTCTTTCCTTTCTCCAAATTCTGTAATATAGTACAAAAAATATTTCTTGTCACCCCGATGCCTTAAGAAAGAATCGTAGAGGGCCTCAATTCCATCTATTGATCCTGGTATTAAATTTCTAAACCACTTGTGGGATTCCCCATCTAGGAATTTCAAAAGGACCCTCATCTAGACATCTTCATTTTCAATGTTCAAGTTATCTGCATAACTATAAAAGGCAACAAGATGTTCTTCTACAGTAATATCTTCTTCTTCGGTAAATTTAGGCATGCAATTAAGGTAATCTCCAATTGTAAGGACACTCATGGTTTGAGGAAGCAATGATGGTGCATACCTTGTTGATTAAGTTTGGTTGTCATTGATGTCAACCCTTGAAGAAAGTCTAGTAGCGAATTTCGGTAGCACAAAGGTTTGGGTAATGGACCCAAGTTTGTTTCATGTATAATGGTATGAGTTTTAATATATTTTAAGGTAATACTATTCTATATGGATAGTACATGTCATGTCATTTCTGGTGGTATGTGGAACGTCACATAACTCCTCACGGTTTGAGATTTATGGCCTTACAAAGTTGGAGGACCCTCATATGTTGGCTTGAAGCCCCAAAAGGTCAAAGAAGTCAAAGAGCTTGCAAAGAAGAAATTATTATTTAAATGATAAAGTAAAGAGACAAAGTCAATAAGGATTATTTAAATAATAAAGTGAAGTGACAAAATCAAAGAATATTATTTAAATGATAAAGTGAGGTGAAAAATTCAAGGAGGAATATTTAAATGATAAAGTAATGGAGAACTTTCTAATTATGGAAAGTGGTTAACCCTAAAAATGAGGAAAATAGATTAAGTGACCTAGAAATGGGTTAAGTGACCTAGAAGATGGAGAGTATAAATAAGAGGCAAGGATATTTCATTTCATATCACACTTGAGCATATTGAATATCTATAGGTGAATGAGGTAACCAAAGGATATCTAGGCCGAATTTCAAAGGGAAGGTGAAGAAAAGAAGGCCGGAATTCAAGGGAGGATAAATTCTTTTGATGATGCTTTCTAAGGTGTTTCGGGTCAAAACGTCATAACTTCTCCATAACAGATCCAAATTTAGTAAGACCAAATGTGTTGGTTAGAGTACAGTATGTAGTATGATGTGTAACATTTTCATATCAATTCAACAAATATTACGTGCAGGGCACGCTCTACAAGGTCTCTCTCTAGAATAAGCCAAAATTCAACAAGGTATGTCATTTTTTCTATAACTCCTTTTCTGAGAGGTTCCAAGTAGTGAAACCTGGAAGAATTGCATAAAACACACTGAAGAAAATTGTGTATTAGTTTCAGATCTTTATTCATTACAGGTACATATTTATGGTTATTTCAAGTTAGGGTTGTTGACTAATCCAAAACTAGTCATGTGAGACTAAAGAAAAGTTTGATGAAAATGCTAGTCTCTTGTTGTTAAAGTTAAGGAAGGTTTGTAGGTATGTGATCATATACACCAAGTCTATTACAAAGTTACAAATCATATTTGGATGATTATATTGATGAGGGATTTTGGTTGAGGTACATGTCGAGTACATGGTTGAGATAAGTAGTTGATGAGTTGGCACATACATGAGGTGTATATTTGATGATGTTGGTACATATTGATTAGTCATAATTGATGAGTAGTTGACACATGATTGGTACATACTTGGTACATGGTTGGATGCACTTATTTATGGTACAGGTTATTTGTACAGGTTGGTGCATGGTTGATGCATTTGTTTATGGTACAGGTTGATTACAGGTTGATTGGTACATGTTTACAGTAGTATATCTCACAGTGATAGTGTGACAGTGGTTCCATCATTCTACTTACACTTCAGGGTGGTTGGACAGGGCAAGGACAGGTGGTTGTAGCCACCTTCTGGTTGTAGCTGGAGAAGATAGGGGGTTGTAGCCTCCTTCTGGTTGTAGCCAGAGAATAGGGGAGTTGGAGCTTCCTGCAGGTTGTATCCTGAGAAACAAGGGGGTTGGAGCCTTCTTCCAGTTGCAGCTGGAAAACAAAGGAAATTAGTGCTTCCAATGAATTTAATTCTTCAAGACATATAAGAAAAAACATTATGTGGTTTTCTCCCACTTTGGGTTTCCACGTAAAGCATTGGTGTACTGTGTATGTGTATGATTGTTCATTTATTCATTGCTTATTTACTCTACAGTTATTGGATGATAATGATACATTGATATAACATTTGGATTATATGGTTAAAAAATATTGCATTTCTATATTATTGATTCACCCCCCCTCTCAGTAATCCAACATACCTAGTAGCCACAATGGCATCCATTCTGTTTAAATGTGGATTGACTCTTGCCATCGTAGGAGAAGGAGGTGTTTGGATCTTAGTAGTTTTTGATGAGGTTACAACAGAGAAGCTAGCAGGCATAGTAGAATGAGGTGAAGTGAGTTGTGCCTTTGGTGATCCTACTGAAGTTTGAGCAAAGGACATAAATTCTTATGTTTCAGCTTAAAAAATTTAGGCCAATCAATACTTAGAACATCAAGGAAAGGAGATTCTCAATCCACCCACTCTAATTCTTTATCAACCTTTTGAATCATAGATTCTTTTTCAAACTCAACAAGTATTGGAATTTCATAAGTATCAAAGATTTATTCTTCTAATCTAGGAAGAGGAAAAATAATTTCACTAAAAAGACTCTCTTTCAAGACTTTATAAGACTCAAACTTGACATGGATTGGGTCAGTCTTTGATGTTTCTATTGAGGTCTTCTCAGGGAAGGAAGTTCATTTTTCTTTAGTTTTAATGGACTTGAGTAAATTAGTATTTAAAGATCCTAAAGCTACGAAATATTCTAAACTTTCAAGTCTGGACCATTTAATAACTTCAGGTGATGCAAGGAAATCAAAACTTTCAAGGCTCTTTTCTTTCAAATCAAGAGAAATGTGTGTATGTTGAAGAGGATGACCTTCTAGTTGGACTTTTACAGGGGTTTGAACCTTACTTAAATGAACATATTTAGAAATAAAAATTGGTGTATTAAAGACATAATTTGGTAGGTTCCTAGTCGTACATGAAGATTTAGAAGATGGGGCTCTTTGCAAATCCTTTCCCTTCTTTATGTTTTTCTCTAGGTCTGGTACAAATGTGGCCAGAGGTGAATGTGGATTATCTCTTGTTCTTCTTCTCTTAGGAGCCACAACTGAATATGGAGTCGCTAGGTGTACTATGCAGTCTCTTCTGTTACTGGTTTCTGTACACCATCAAAACCAGTAGTATCCTCATCATACAACCCAGGGAAAAATCTTCAATTTCGCCTCCCTGACAACAACGCCCAAAATGTTAGCACTAGAAGTCACACCTAGACGGTATAATCCTAACACCCATCAGAAACTTGTAGTTTTGTAAAGGATAAAGTTTTAAATCAAGTGTAACAAGTGGATAAGAAACTCAATTTAAGATATCAACACAAATTTTCTACAAAACATATTCCAACAAGAAAGGATTGAACAATCTCATACCAGTGTTTAGAATATCAATGGAAAGATGGAATACTAAGCAGAAAAATATGAAGTGTATGCACCAGGTTACATCAGGTACTTCTGAGACATATACAATATAATTCTTATCAAGAAGGAACCTCCTAATCAATAAGAAAATGTGCATTAACAACACTTGCACCAGTAAATAAAAAATAAATCATTCATTGCATTCATGAACAAGTACTAAAGATAAATCCTTCATAAATATCTAGCATCAAAGAAAGAATGAAACATGGAATATGACAGTAGAAGAAACTGATTTTCAATTATTCAAGAGTCTTAAGTCTATACATACATAGTGTGGAAACTTTTACAGTCTTCAACAAAAGATATGAGTCTCACAAAAAACCCACTTGAACCCTCCTATGGAGTTAGATTACATATTAAATAGAAAATAACATAAAACATTGCCTCTAGGACTCACCACCTAACTCCTACCTTGGATTCTACGCCTGGGAGAGGCATAGAAACAGACAAACAAACCAAAATCTAACAAACTGCTAGATTTCAGGAGGCTATTGGAAATAATAAATACAATTGCATCCAACTCATTGCATGAAGACTTAATGGATCTAGATATTAGGCACAAGTGTCCCTTGATGTCTAATTTATCTCTGAGGAGTTACTCAAACCTCTTTTGACAAGTGGTAGCCCTCCTACAACTCAAATTCCAACTAACTGTCAAGTTTGCAACGAGCGCGCTGCAAACTATTTCAATTTAAGTAGTTCACAACGCCTTCAACATGATGCACTGCAAACTTTCTTGTAGATGTCATTTTGCCTTCAAAACATAGCAATTGATGCCAGAAATGTGCAAGAAGCCCTAAAATATTTTTTAATGCCTGCTACAACCTCCAAATCATGAAAGTGACTTGCAAAAATAACATATGGGCATAATTATAGTAGCATAAGACAAAAATATTCCTTAGGGTTATAATCCTGCATATATAAGACACCATAGAAAATATGATGCTTCATCTTCGTCTCCTAGTGGCCACTCGAGCCAACATGTCCAGGTTCCATTTTGAAATATGTTCCTTCAACTGCTACACTTCCTCCTTCAACTTCATGTTTTCAGCTTGATAAGCTCTATTATGCATGTACAAAATTTTCATTTGCCTATGCATAGGTAAGGATATCTTAACCGTTTGCTTTTCCTTTGCAACAAATTCTTCACACATATCTATATTTTCCTTGAGTTGAATCATGGCATGTAGATTTTCATTTTTCAATTGTTCATTCTTAGCCCTTACATATTTCAACTTCCTCCTGAGCCTTTTGAAAGTGGGATCACTTTCATCAAAAGGATACTTGATCTCAATAATTTCTATTGGCTCTTTAAGAGGCTTCGTTTTGACTGTTTGTTGAGATGGTGCTCTGGATGCACCCTCTTCCATAAAGACATGTTTCCTTGTTGTTGATATGGTGAATGGTCTTCTAGGCATAACAGATTCTGCAGCAACAGGTGGAGAAAAAACAAGTTTATTTCCCTTCAGATTCCTTTCTTTGCTAGAGGATGTCTCCATGGGTGAACAGTCTGCCATAGGAGAAGTTTCTTCATTAATAGGTTGTAAAGGGACTTCACCTATCTTATCAGTTGACTAAGATGACTTATCCTTTTTAACCATCTTCCTCCTTTTACTGGAATCTTTGTGCACAATATTTTCAACAGAGGTAGGTGTATTTCTCTTTGTTTGTGGGGTGTTGACAACATCTGGTTGAAATACTGATGCAACTAGGAAAGCATATCAATCATTATTAGTGTTTTTAAATTCTTCTAACACTAGCATATTGATCAGACTGGAGAGGAAGACATTGGTATCTACCTACTTGGACTTGGCTTGAACTGTATATGATATCTTCTCAAGGCTTTTGAGAAGATAGAAGGGTAGATTCAAGGGCTCTTTTCTAGTAAAATGCATCAATAATCTAATATGGTATTGATAGACCATATTAAAACTACCTTCACAAGTAAAATACCTTTGAATGAATTTGAGCATATTATCAAAATAATACAACATATGATTTCTAGCCACTCTATTGCATAGGTTATCTTCTTGATATTCAATCTCTAAGAAATCCTTAGAAAATGCAGATTTCGGAGACATGGCCTTGAACCATTTTTCTCCATGAACTGGTATCTTTTTAGTTGTAGAAATGCACTGCTCTATAACCTCAAACTCCAGTGTACCAAATTTGGTGTTTACCCCATTGGAATTCAATGAAAAATTATTGGAAACCTTAGGGTGTCCTCTCTGCATCTTCTCACAAAAAGCTAGGAAGCCCACTCTCTGAAATGCCTCTCTGAAAAATGGATCTAAATTGATTATTTGCAGGTCATGGGGCTCAAACCTAACAATATTCCCTCCTTTATGAATATTCTTCCCTTTCCGACTGTCCATGACAGCTAAGTAAAAAACCCCCTTCTGATAACAGTTGCTACCAGAGTATGTGATGGAAACTGATGAATTTAAGGTTTTACTACATGATTTTGCAAAAATTAGGGTTTGCTGGCAAAAAGATTTTATGCTAAAGAAACACTGTAGAAACTGAAAAAGACTAAATCTAGGAGATTGAAGGAAAATATGGTAACCCAAAATTGGATGAAATCTCAAATAGACAAAATTTTGGAGCAATTGTGTAAAACAAGGAGTTTGTAGCACGATTTCTCAATTCGCAACGCGTTGATTAAGTTTGCAGCAATGAATTTTAGACTAGGGTTTTCATTAGAAGGCTTTGCAATTTAAAAGGTATGGAGAGGAATACGATCTTGAGTGAACTGATGTTTTTCAAACCTGAGTGAAAATGAGGTCAACTAAGGTTTTATCAACTGAGAAAAACAGGGGATTCAGGTTTTATCAGCTAAGGTTTTCTCAGTTGATAAAACCTTAGCTGACCTCATTTGATAAAACCTCTACGATCTGTTAGCACTGCAAACTGGTTTATACAATTGGTGCTACGAACAATTAGCAACAAGTGCAGTTCGCAGCGAATAGGAAGTTTTCAGCAAATGGAGTTATGGTTGCAAGAATAACTGTAAGTTACCCTTTGACTAGAAAAAATGTATCCTAGGTCTGCATAGAGGTTTGAAGGACAAGAATGTGTAAGCTAACCAATCAAAGAGGAGTTCGTAGCACCAATTGTATAAACCAGTTTGCAGTGCTAACAGATTGTAGAAATAACAATTAGCATCAATATACAGTGGTTACAAGAAAGAAATATAAGATTGCATTTGGATGATGGGAAAATGTAACAAAATATTGTATGAAGGCTTTAAATTGAGAGGGTATGAACTGATCAAGGAAAGCTTATAGTTTGCAGCGAGTAGAAAACTTGCAACAACTAGCATTTGATGACAATAAGTTTTCAGGCAGTGGAATTTGAACATCAAGCAAATTACCTAGTATATAAAGCTCACTCCTTGTTGCAGAAAACCAAACCAACAATCCTTTAAGATTTTAATCCACCATAAACCGCTATAGGAGAGTTCGCAACACCAAGAGTCTGCAGTGACAAGCATTTTGTAGCGCACTTACAGTTCATGGTGAATTGAATCAATCTGCAGTGCACTCTTTGCAAATGGAAATGAAGGTAAAAGTGATAAATCCTCCTTTTGAAACCGACCCTTTGAAGATGATTGATGAGGAAATGGTGCTGAAAACTAGAATCTATCATCAGACACATTTGCAAAATCATAAACATGAAATATTTGGCACATGATCTATTTTTTGAATTGTTGCAAACTTTTAGGAGAGTTTGCAGCACATGGGATTTGACAACTGGCAAAACACTTAAACGGTTGAGTATATTTTTAAGACCTCTTGTACACTTGTTTTGGAAATAACACTTGATGGTGTCCTTTAAAATATGCATATATGACCAATACTTTCCCTCTTTTTCTAATGATGACAACCACCATCATGACACCAAGACTTTTATAAATGGGCTATGATCACCTTTCTAGAATTAAGAGAAAATCAAAACATGATTTATTTGACATGAAACATGACTCAAAACCTTTGATAACATGACCCTATGACTTAAAACTACAAGCTTAAACAAATGACTCATACAAGAAGGACTAATCACATGACTGACAAAGACTAATGGTATCCTTCTAAGACTAAACTAACAAAAATTAAAAAATTTGAAAAACCTTGACTCCTATACATCCTATGTGTTAACTCCACTCATCCAACAACCCAACTCAACTCAATTGTTGTTCTCAATGATGCATGAAACGAAGACGTCATAATGGAAACACACCTAACCAAATTCCTATTGCATAGCTCCTCTAGGTCACCTAAATTTGTTCACCCAAGTGATTCAACTTGCTACAACCCAAAATTTCTCCCCTTCACAATCACTTATGTGATCACCCTTTGAGCTCTCTTTTGCAATCACTTCTGCAGTTAGATATTTGACAAGTCATGCAACAATTATATGTTCATATACCTTGCCCAAGTGCTTGGTTCACCCAACAAAATTTGTGCATGGTCTCTCCAAAGAGTGCACAATAGGTTTGGCACTAACTTCCATCACGAATCAAATCAACCAAGTATGCCTCTAGGATCAAATATGTGACAAGTTATGTGATGATTTATGTGATCACCCACCCTGTCCAAGTGCTTCATTTCACCACAAACTTTTCTCTTATTATGCATAAGGTGTGCACCTAGCTCAACCTTCCCATCGCACCATCAACCGAACCTCTCTTGTAATTCTAATGCAAATTCTACAATGAACAAGTTCATTGCATCGAACCGTTCTCTAAGTCTGTGAACGTTCTCACTGAACTGAATTCACAACAACCTTCCTTCTCAACAAGTGTACCCCACAACGACTGTTTGATTGCAAGAGTGGTGAATACCACCAAACTACTCTGATACCATATGTCATGTCCTCACAACATGCTTTACGATCATACACCTATTAAGGGCATGAAAAACTGCAAACTTTCTCACTTGACTACTTGGAAACACCAAGGATACTTTGTATGGGATATGCCTCTTCACCTAGATCATACCCATACTTCATTCTAGGATACTTTGTCTAGGATACGCCTCTTCACCTAAATTTGTTCACCCAAGTGATTCAACTTTGCTACAACCCCTCCAAAGCCGAGCCAAGCGTAGTGGGGAATGCATATAGAGGACTTGTCTTGGGATTCCGTTGATTGCATTTTCCACGGAGCTTCATGGGTCTCAAACCCATTCAAGGTCCTCAGTCGTAACCCAAAATTTCTCCCCTTTGCAATCACTTATGTGATCACCCTTTCAGCTCGCTTCTACAATCACTTCTACAGTTAGATCTGTGACAAGTCATGCAACAATTATGTGTTCATATACCTTGCCTAAGTGCTTGGTTCACCTAATAAAAATTTTGCATGATATCTCCAAGGAGTGCACAATAGGCTTGGCACTAACTTCCATCATGAATCAAACCAACCAAGTCTGCCTCTACGATCAAATATGCGACAAGTTATGTGATGATTTATGTGATCACCCACCCTGTCCAAGTGCTTCATTTCACCACAAAATTTTCTCTTGGTCTACATAAGGTCTGCACCTATCTCAACCTTCCCATCACACCATCAACCGAACCTCTCTCATAAGTCTGATGCAAATTCTACAATGAAAAAGTTCATTGCATAGAACCATTCTCTAAGTCTATGAATGTTCCCATTGAACTGACTTCACAACAACCTTCCTTCTCAACAAGTGTACCCCACAATGACTGTTCTGAATGCAAGAGTGGTGAATACCACCAAACTTCTTTGATACCATATGTCATGTCCTCACAATGTGCTTTACGATCATACACCTATTAAGGGCATGAAAAACTGCAAACTTTCTCACTTGGCTACTTGGAAACACCAAGGATACTTTGTCTAGGATATGTCTCTTCACCTAGAGCATACCCATACTTCGTTCTATGATAATTTGTCTGGGATATGCCTCTTCACCTAAATTTGATCACCCAAGTGATTCAACTTGATACAACCCAAAATTTCTCCCCTTCGCAATCACTTATGTGATCACCCTTTGAGATCGCTTATGCAATCACTTCTGCAGTTAGATCTATGACAAGTCATGCAACAATTATGTGTTCATATACCTTTCCCAAGTTCTTGGTTCACCCAACGAAATTTGCGCATAGTATCTCCAACGAGTGCACAATGGGTTTGGCACTAACTTCCATCACGAATCAAACCAACCAAGTCTGCCTCTATGATAAAATTTGCAACAAGTTATGTGATGATTTATGTGATCACCCACCCTGTCCAAGTGCTTCATTTCACCACAAACTTTTCTCTTGGTCTACATAAGGTGTGCACCTAGCTCAACCTTCCCATCACACCATCAACCGAACCTCTCTCATAAGTCTGATGAAAATTCTACAATGAACAAGTTCATTGCATCAAACTGTTCTCTAAGTCTATGAACGTTCCCATTGAACTGACTTCACAACAACCTTCCTTCTCAACGAGTGTACCCCACAATGACTGTTTTGACTGCAAGAGTGGTGAATACCACCAAACTGCTCTGATACCATATGTCATGTCCTCACAGTTTGCTTTACGATCATACACCTATTAAGGGCATGAAAAACTGCAAACTTTCTCACTTGGCTACTTGGAAACACCAAGGATACTTTGTCTGGGATATGTCTCTTCACCTAGATCATACCCATACTTCGTTCTAGGATACTGGTGATTCACACTCCTACTCTAGTGAAACTCTTGCATACTTAGATAATTCTTAACAACTTTAACACTTATTCATATATAAGCATACATCCATGAACATGAGAAGCCAAGAGAAAAACAATGAAATATACAAGAGAAACATAAATATAGTGTGGGAAACACAAACCAAGTCTAACACCCAGCTAAGTCTTTGTTATTGCGAAATAGTTACAATATGAGAACTATCGACTTAGTTTACAACTTTGGCAGAGTCAAATGCCTCACCTCACCTCACCTCACCAAGACACTCATACAAAAATTCGTCAACAAGAATCTCTATGTCACCAACGTCTCCACAACCTCTTGTGGTGCACCTCAGACTTTCCCTCAACCACATACTTGTTTTCTCCTCATTTCCGAATAATTCATAGATTTTAGTTTTGCCTCACACATGCCTCCAATAGACTTGTGTTTCTATACTTCCCCAAAACCATCCCAAAAGAAGCTCATCCAACTCTGTCCACTGAATCCTACTCAAGGAAACACAAGTCCTCCCATGTGGAGTGGCTTGGGTCTATTATCCCCCATTTCTAGGGATAACTAAGGAGGCGATGTCTAGAGGCCCTCGGAATTAAAACATGGAGTACCGAGAGGCATATGAGTAGGCAGGGGCCCCTATCATACCACATATCACCATTCGATCGATGGAAACAACATCCACCACACCCAACTTCGTCCATAGAGGACACTAGGTCTTGCTTCATGAGGTAACAAGTATGATATTGTGGTAAGTGTCATTTTAATATTTGGATCATTTGAACATGTTTCTATAGATCCTTTCTTGATTTTGAAAATATTTTCTTCGAAATTATGTTTTTTTCCCTATTTCACCTTAGTGAGTGTCATGGTTTTCTAGAAAGTGGCCACCCTTGGGGAAAGGGTTTCTTATGGGGGGTCCCCTTGAAGGGTCATCGTACCATTCCTTCTCATACTTGCCACCTTCCATCACTTCTTCCCCTTATTTTCCCCATCTTTTAGGTGTTCATGATTATTGACCCAAGAAGGGAATGTACCTCAATTCATGGGAAAAAGGGTCCACTAGGCTCAGAGGTGCCCTAGAAAAAAATCATGCAATAAAAGCTCGCCCTGGGATCCTGAGAGATGATTCCAAAAACAAGTGAGGGTCCCATAAAAAAATAACTAATTAATCAATAACACTTTCTAAGGTAAAGCATTTGTGGACTATGCATTTCTTCTTAGTGCCCCTTATTGTCTTCAACTTGGAAAGACATGCAAACCAAGGTAGAGCGTATGTGGGCTATGAATTTCCTATTTAGTGCCCCTTATTGTCTTCAACATGGTGACACATGAAAAATAAATGGCTAAAAAAGGGCTTGGAAAAATATGCTTTAAAAACAAAAAGAGGAAAAGGATGCAGGTAGCCCTCAACAAAGACACCCACAAATGAGACAATAAGAGCACTTGTATGTCATGAAACCCCATACCTAGAAGTATAATCCCATCCACCTCACATTCACTACATGACCTAGAAAGGATTCTCCTTGGGAACATCCCCTACTTGAGGAATTGGTTCACCTAATAGGGCATTATGACACCCCTCCCATATCTAGATTTGACAAATTGTATAAGGTATTTCAACATTTGTTTATTTTGAAAAGGGGGGATTTTATGCACATGTTTAGGTGTTTCTTTTATTAGATATGGCTTACTTAGCATGATATTGTGACTTTTGGACCCTTGGAGGGTGTACTTGTTTGTTTTTGCAGGTCCTTGACAGGTGAAAGTTTGAACATGGAGGCACAAGGTTCCTTGGACCTTCATTTGGGGCATGAAGCCCACATGTTGTATGATTCTCCCCCTCTCCTTAGGACAGCTTGGATGAGGGACATTTCCTTTGGAGGCATTTGATTATCCATTGGAGGTGACTCACTAGCCTTTCCAACCCCAACGTTTTCCTTTAGAGGCCATACTCTTCTCTTTTGGGTCATGATGTCATTACTTGGAAGGCTAGGGTTTGATGGTGCAAGATGTTTTCATGGTTATGTGGTTTGGATTGATGGAGAGAGAGAGACACTTGGCATGCATATGACACTTATTGGTAGGATATATGGCCTTTGGAGGCCCAACTATTTTCACCCTAGGCCAAAACATCTCTCATAGTGGCCCAATGTCACCCTTTAGGGCATGACATCACCCGTAAAAAGGGATTTTTTTTTGTAAATTTGAATTTTAAAGTTTTAAAGGAAAAATGAGAAGGTTAGCCTCCCTAATTTGTTGTTGACATTTTGAATTGTGGACAAATGCGTTTTAGGTGACCTCCTATAAAAAGAGGTCACCCCATTTTCATTTTGGACATAACTGACTTGAGAATTACATATTGTATTGCTGAAATTTTCGCCCTACTTGGGAAATTCACACTATCTCTCTCTTGAATGCCTTGTGGATGCTACTACTTGTCTATTTAAGGATTAATCTAGGCACTATCTCTTTGATGCTTTGTTCTTGTTCTTGTGATGAAATATTCTTGGTGATGAAGGGTTTATCTTGCTATCTCTTGGAATAGGTAAGCAATTTATCCTTTGTGTTGTTTCTTTATTGGTTACAAGGTTAATTTGTTAAACCCTTGTATGATTACAAGGGCATAAACCCTCCACAAATATCTATCATTGTTGTCATTGAACAAGTTATTTGGCAAAGGTTGCTAGGAGGAGTAAAAAGGATTACACCCTCCTAGATTTACCTTTCTAGTTTAGTTTGATATAGGGAGTAGAAATGATTACACCACTAGAGAAGTAACACAACTAGATATTACAAAAGAGACTCCATTCACCCAATTTATAAAGGCACTAATATACTTGCATTGGAGATATAAAATTGTTGCATTGGTATGCATGAATTTTTGAGGTATTGCAATTGTTCATGTTGGAATTGATTCTATGTGCTATAATATTTCTTGTGCCCTAGGGGTGTCTTGATTATCCTAGCAATTCTATTTGTTGTTAAAAATAAATGCTACATCCATTAGGGTTGCAACAAACTCATCTTCTTTCAATATTTGTTCACTAATCTACCGCTGAAATTCACTTGTAAACCTTGGTTATTGATCTATTGGTTGTTGGCCACTTGTTGGGTGGTTTACTTGCTGATTTCTGTGGCTATATATTGTCGTTGTATCAAATTTTTGCTACAACTACTTGGCTCTTATAATAACTTGTTGATAACACCTGATAAACATCTCTTAAATCCACCAAAGTATTGCTCTAATCATTGGAAGTTTGACTAGTTATTACTAGATTTATTTATGATATCTTGTACTAGATTTTAGGTGGTTAAATTTGCAACTATTGTCATCATTTGTTGTTGATATATATATTTTCATATTGCTGCAATTTGGGAAATCAAGGTTTCTTTCTTTATTCCCCTTTGTTTAAGGCTTGTATATCTATCCTTTGTCTTGTTCTGGGTAGGGCTAACATTGTTTTGCAAGTAATCTATACTTGACTACCATTCTCCATCTACAAGACTCACTCTCAAGACTTACACTTACACTTTCCATCTCAATCCCCCTAGGGTCACTGAGATTCCCCCCTTGTGGTGATTTCATCATCACTAAAGCGAGGGGAGTGTCTATCTAAGGTGACAATGGGTAGGTACTCTCATAGTTGTCACACTTCCGTGGACTGGGTTGGGATTTTTCCAAGCTACAGATTGTGTGATAACCTTTTGGCGTCATTTTTGGGGAGAATTTTGAATCCTCTTTTGATCCCTAACGACACTTTGGTAGGATTTGAACCTAAATCCTTTACCCATAGATTTCCTGGCGACTCCTTTTGAGGGAAGTTCCCTTTCCATATTTGATGAGCCTTGAACTCATCTAGCAACTCCATTGAGGTATTACCCTAATTTATGGAAGCATGTCTCTGTGGTACTTCCATGAGGCATACAAATCTTTGGACGTCGAGTCCATTTATTGGTATCCAAACAAATGCCGACGAAATGGTTGAGTCATATCCCTAAGTTTGATGGTGATCCATCTTCGATTGTTGTGCATATTGTTGAGTTTACTAAGTTTGTTTTGTGCTTTAGTGTAGAACAAGAAGATGTGGTGGTACAACTATTTCTCTTGTCACTTGAAGAAAGGAAAAGAGACTAGATCAAACATTGTTTCAACCCTAAAATTATATCTTCTTCAACTATCCTTATCTGATATTTCCTCAAGTATTGGGGCCTAGAACTCAGAAGTTCTAAGAAACTATTCAAGATCTTGTAGATGCTTTCCTGTAATATATGTTTCCATTGAATCCTATCGAAGATCTGAAGGAAATGCTTCTTCCAAACCCTATTGAGAACCCAATTGAGGAAGAAGGGGCCGAGGATGATAGTGATGAAGAAGGGTTCGAGTACCTAAAGAACAACATACATGCAGACAATGAGTTTTGTGAACAATTACTTGACCATTGTCATGATAAAGACTTTCAGGTCAAGTTGTGTGTGCAAAGAAAAGAAGAATACACCGCTATCTTTCAAAGTCATGAAATGAAGCCTACTCCATATGTGGGAAGTTTTCATGGCCTATTTCTTAGTAAGGTCACTATGTGACATTGTGACAAAGAGATACAGTTATCAAGAAGGCCTTCCATCTCAGGATTGATCATTTTGATGCCTAAAGAACTCTCGAAGCTCATTGAAGATCAAAATAAATGTTTTTTGAGGGAGCAGGTCCACGATGAAAGCTACCAATAAGAAGAAGATTTCGGTGAAGCACAAAAAGTTGAGAATCCAGATGATACATCGATATCCTTTCTCTCTCTTGATAAAGGTGAGGTTGTCCAATTTTTCTTTCTTCCTACACATGAATCGAAGAAACAATTACTCTCAATGAAGAATTTGTTTATGAAGAAGATTGCCATGAAGTGCATCGTGTTGAATATCTAGTCTAAGCCACCCTAGCCTATGTTATTCCTACACATGAAGAAAAAGAGATGTTTAATTTCAGTAATACAGATAGCCTTATGAAGGAATCCTTAGATGAAGTCAATGAGCATATGTATTCCTTTATACATATTGGGAGATGTAGATGGGACATGGGTTGTTTCATTTTTGATGGATATCCCATCTACGACATCGAGGGAACCTTTCATATTAAGAATACACAAGTCTTTCCTTCGGAGCATTGTTTTTCACAAGTGGGTGATCCATATATTTGGAAGCCTGATGTTGATATGATCACAAACCTTTTTCATCAGCCAGAGGATGTCTTGTTGCCACATACTCATGATGATTCTCGACCATCCCTTGGGAGTTGTTATGTAAATCCTTTTGGGAACTCAATTTTTTTCTATGAATAATTTCAACCACCTTCATTCTCATATTTTGACAAGGACGTGACTAGCCCATTGAAATAAAAAAAATCATACTATAGAGGTGCAGTATTTTCACCCCGAGGATTTTTACAAGGAGATGCAGTCTAGAAGGCGACAAGTTTTCACTAGGAGGAGGATTTATTTCTCCTTACATGAGGTTCTCCCATACCTTTGGGTGGTTCTTTTATTAGAAATGTCTTACTTAGTGTTAGTCCCTAAAGTTTCACTTGATTGTGAGAGGGAAATCTAGGGCATCATCAAGTTATTGCAGTCATATTTTACAAAGGTTTTGATTAGGATTTAGAAATGGTTGAAGGTTGGTTCAAAGATACAATAAGGATATAAGGCTCAATGTACAAATGCAAATAAACATCTCACTAGATTAGTAAATGATAGACAATTTGATAAATCAGATGGTAAAAAAGTAAATGAAGAAATGAATATATGAGTTTTCAGTCTGTCCACTCACACATATATTTCTCATTCCCAAATCTCATTAATAAATAAGAACATGGTACTTGAAATAAACTCTTAGTTATGAACAATTTAAACAACAAAATCTTCATTGTATTACTCACAACAAAAATATCAAATGCTTAACAACAAATAAAAATGCATCTAAGTAAGAAAAAGAAAAGAGAATAACATGAGAAGAAAATATGACAATCAAAATGTATTTTCCATTTAGTTCCAATATGAAAATATGTTTTTGCATCACAAAGGAGTCTTTACAAAATAATAATCATTGATTCCCAACTGGTCCACCTTTTTAACTTCTCCTTCTACCATGTTTATATAGAAAGAATACGTATTCATCAAGATCCAAAAGAAATGGATCCGAAAACCTCATCATCTGTATTTACTATATTGTTTAAAATAATCAATGAGGAGATCAGATCTGATCTCCAAGTTGAATTGATGAGGTGGCTTATCAACTTTTGTCCATGAGATTTTTTAGGAAAATAAATCTGGCAAATTCCTGAAAAATAGGGTCTAAATATCTCTTCGTATCTCCCAAAATGTGATAGATGTGTAAACACAGAGAAAGGTTTTTATAAAGGGGCCCGTTCCAAACAAAAACATCTTTTGGTTTCCAAAAATTCGTCTCTATCTGCTTTGAAACCTCGCCAAAAATTGGTCACTAAAACATGAAATCATTTATTGTGAAATCTATGAAAAATAGGTCTCAAAGATATATTTGAAAATATTAAACTATGATAGTTGTGTAAAACCCGAGATAGGTTTTTGTGAAGGGGTCAGTTCCCAACAAAAACCTATTTTGGTTTCAAAGAATTCATCTCCATAACTTCAGAAACTTCTCTTGAAGATAAGGACTAAAACAGGAAAAACAAAGTATTTACTGTATTTGATTTCTGTCTTTCTTCTTTTTTCTTGATTCTCTGATATGGATTATTGTAGATGGTTTATTTCTGGAAATGAATCATTTTCCAATTTAAAATCATCATCAATTACATATGTGTCTTTGAGTGTAGTTTCAGGGACTGGAACTGACCTTTTGGTTGCCCTAGTTACAAGTCTCCTTGAATATTGTGCAATTTGTTTTCCTTTCTCATGTTTTTTCCTCTGTTCTTCAGATTCCTCCTTTAACCTGTGTGAAGAAGATGCAAGGGTCTGTATTTAAACTTCCTCCATAGTTTCTTTTGAATTGTCTTCAATAATAATTAGGTTTTCCTTCTTGATAGAAGGATGAAACAGAGCCTTTGAGTTCAACCTATATTTGTTCGTAGCCCTGGTAGTAGCTATTTTAGGGTAGTTAGATAAAAGTTCATTTTTCTTGCTCATTTTCTTACCCTATGAAACCTTTTTTCTAGTAAACTATTTCTTCTGCTTGGTTGGTCTTTTGACTGGGTTTGTTGTATTTCTTTAGGTTCATCTAGTTCATCAGTTTTATTCTTTATATCTGGATCAATTTGAACATCAAGTTATTTACCAATTTTAAGATTCTTTCTTCAACCCTTAGTGATCTTCTCATTAGGGTCACATCTAGGAAAATCTTCAATTCCATGTTTAATCTATAATTTACTCTTACTAGAATGATTCACCTTGGTTGCAAGGGAGATATCTTTCACAAAAGCATCAGTGGTTTGAGAGGCCTTTTTAACTTTTCCAAGTTTCTTTTCCCTAGCAGTTTTAGACTTAGGTTCCTATTGTTTAGGTTTTAGTGACTAAATTAACCAGTCCCAAGACCTTTGAATCTCACTTAAAGAATAGATTATCAATGTTTTAATCAACCCTTGGTGAAAAAGACTTTTATTTGTTGTTGCAGGATGTGTCTGAATTCTCTTAGACATCTTAGAAAGTTTTTTCAATTAGAAATAGGGAAAATTGAGAGGATAGTCACCATTCACATGGATTAGCAACCTAATATGATAAAGATGAACTAGAGAAAAATGTCCCTCGCATGTGATGTATCTATGAATAATAATGAGGGTGGTTTTCCATTCCTTCTTCCCCCAACTGTGTGAGATGTCTTGGCTCCAATTAGGGTTTTGTCTTTCTAGGATAAAAAACTAGTTAACAAACTCCATTACTAATGTTTCTTTCTTCCACCACCTCTCTCTGTATACTAGTAGCCCACATGATTTTTCTATGGAGTGCTCTGCCACGTGTATGAGGAATATACCCACAATTGTTTCAAAACGATCAAAATTATGTGAAAAGATAATGGAAACCTGCTCATCATGACCCTGAAATGTTGAGAAGTAATCGAAAAAACCTACATATTTAAACTTTTGTGCCATCTGAGGATAAGCTTCAAGCAATTCAATCCCCTCTGGATCTAACCTGTTTATCTTCCCACTCTTCTTTGGTTCCATGAAACTGATAAAACTTTGTTGAAGACTTCTGAGAAGTTTAGGGTTTGATCAATAGCTTTTGAAAACTATCGAAATATGGGAGCTATTATTTTACCTGTCGAGCATGCATGAAATAATATACATACTAAAAATATATAGATCATGAATTTATACATTGATAATGATAATAGAGAATGGTGATTTCATATTAGACCGACACATACAACCCGATCCTTTGAAAGAGTTGTCATCACTGCAAAAGATGACCTGATATAGATCATAACAAGATATGTAGATCCTCTTACAATAATTGTGGGCATTTGAACATGATCTCGGGAATATGGTGCATGAACAACTATAATTACTCATGGTGCTATAAGAATAGTGCTATTCTTGTAGCGTCCTTTCCACTTTGGCAATTTTGAAATTTTAAAAGAGGGAAAAGGACATGTGATGTGATGGAAAGAATATGTCATATTATATCCTAACTTTTAATTATTTCAAAAACATTTTAAACATGCAGAAAAATAATGGAAGCATACTTTCAAGCCAAGAAAGGAAAAAAAAACAAAGTTTAATAAAAATTATGAAAAAGGGGTAGAACAAGGATTAAGGAAATTCAATAGTCAAAAACAAAGTTAAGGACTAACATTGGCTCCTTCTGGGGATAAAGTTTCATGATGAAAATTTAAGAACCAGTTGACCAATTCCTTCATATCCCTGATCATCATCAACTTTTACAGTAATTATTTCTCTTTCCAGCCATTCCTTTATTTGCAATCCAAAAATAACAACCACAAAACTGCAAGTAGTCTTTCCATTGGGCTATGGAGTCTTTATTACTAATCATACCAATAAAATGAAAACAGACTGCTCGGATGCAAGATTATTCAATCATCCTACTACTTCTAACCAGTAGGAGCAAGTTGATCATGCGATATGAAATTGAAAATATAGAAATCAAACACTAGAGTGATAGTATGGACAACCCATTTGCATCTTAATGAGCTTATGAAAAAAAGATGAAATTTTTGCAACATAAATCTAATGGGCAACCAATACTTACAGCTACAATATTCTCTAATTCCAAAAACTACAAAACTTCCATGTAGACAGCCACAATATCCTGTCAATTGTGTTGCATCTCCAGCTGATACAAGAAGCCATATTGTTGCTCGATGATTTCTGCTCCATTTGTGAGAGCATAATTCATTTGAAGATCACTTGTTTTATCAAAAGCATCTGGAACTTGCTCGTATGCTTCTTGGATAACATTTTTCAAAAAAACATTATCATCATGAGAATCAAGAGGTTTATCTTTATCTTCCACGTTGCCTTCAGATGCATAGTTATCATACACTAGCTCTGGCTCATCATGGACAATGGACTCAATGTCTTCATGCAAATGTTGGTCAAATCCTACTACATCATAGACATCTGGACCTAGGACTTCAAAATCATCATCATATTCATTGTATGTAGGTTGATTTGAAAACATTTCTGAAATTTGAAATTCATAGACATTTGTTTCATCATCATCTTGAAAGAATGAATATAAACACGTTCCCTGATTGTTATTAGAATTTTGACCATTAGACACCTCTGAAAAAGTATCAGATGTATCTACATCTACTTGTTGTTCTTCCTCATCAACAATATGGTCTTCAACAAGATTTTTTTCAGTCAGCAAATGATTTTTACAAAGACTCTCAACAACACATTCTTCATAAGGATGAACATTCAGATAAGAGTTATCATAAACATGTTGACAAGTTTCAAATTCAACATGATATTCATAAGCCTAACATATATCTACATGAATTTCATTACTACATTCCTCTTGTTGTAAATAAAAATACGAAGAAGATATAACTGATAATAACTCTTCGTTCTCTTCCTCAACATAATCATACCTTTCATTTGCACTACCAGAAGGATCTGTTACTGAATATTGAGTATATAATGCATATCCCTCGCAGCAATGCTAACAAATACTCTCAAACAGATAAAATTTCTTGTAATATGAATAAAAATCATCATGAAAATCCTTTAAAGATGAAATACTGGAAACAGGAAGAGATCGGTACCATTGTCTCGCCTCTCCTTCCAAGGAGTACATAAACATTTTCTGCAATACATATTCATGATGAATATCAAGCTAGTCCATGTATTGATGAAAATCAATCAAGTGTTGTGTAGGATGATCATAATAATCTCCTCTGAACCTCGGAAGGTAGTCTCCCCATTCATGCATAGTAGGCACAACATTTGGAAAACCATGAATACTGGAGAAATCAAATGGAGAAAACCTACGAGACAAAATGGCTTCCATTTCCTTCGACATCTTGGATCAATGGAGTTTCCAATGGATTATTCCTTCATGGAGTCGTCAGGTGAATGATACTGTCAGAAAAAGTGCCCAACTCATGTTCACCATAAAGATCTACAATTGATCGTTGTCGTTCTCCCAGGGATAAATTCTTCATTCCTTTGTCCCCGACAATGGCGCCAAAAGATGTTAGTCCCTAAAGTTGGACTTAACTATGAGAGGGAAAGCTAGGGAATCATCAAGTTATTGCAGTGGTATTTTATAAAGGTTTTGAATAGGATTTAGAAATAGTTGAAGGTTGGTTCAAAGTTACAATAAGGATATAAGGCTCAATGTACAAAGGAAAATAAAAATCTCACTATCTTAGTAAATGACAGAGAATTTGATAAATCAGATGGTAAAAAAGCAAATGAAGAAAGGAATATATATGAGTTTTCAGTCTATCCAATCACACATAGATTTATCATTCCCAAATATCATTAAGAAATAAGAACATGGTACTTGAAAGCAATTGTTAGTTATGAACAATTTAAACAACAAAATCTTCATTGTATTACTCACAACAAAGATATCATATGCTTAGCAATAGTTAAAAATGCATCCAAGTAAGAAAAATAAAAGATAATAACATGAGAAGAAAATCTTACCATCAAAATGTATTTTTCATTTAGTGCCAATATGAAAATATGCCTTTTCCTCACAAAGGAGTCTTAACAAAATAATAATCCTTGATTCCCAACTGATCCACTGTTTTAACTTCTTCTTATGCCATGTTTATATAGAAAGAATACATATTCATCAAGATCCAAAAGAAATGGATCTGAAAACATCCTCATATATATTTAGTATCTTGTTTAAAATAATCAAGGAGGAAATTAGATATGATCTCCAAGTCGAATTGATGAGGTGGCTTATCAATTGTTGTCCATGAGATTTTTTAGGAAAATAAATCTGGCAAATTCCTAAAAAAATAGGGTCTAAATATCTCTTCATATCTCCTAAACTGTGATAGTTGTGTAAAAACCAAGAGAGGCTTTTGTGAAGGCGCATGTTACCGACAAAAACCTCTTTTGGTTTCAAAGAATTCATCTCTATAGTTTCATAAAATGCTCTTGAATATAAGGACTGAAATAGGAAAAACAAAGTATTTCATGTATTTGATTTATGTCTTTTTTCTTTTTTCTTGATTCTCTGATATGGATTCTTGTAGCTGGTTTATTTTTGGAAAGGAATCATTTTCCAATTTAACATCATCATCAATTACATATGTGCATTTGAGTGTAGTTTCAGGGATTGAAAATTACCTTTTGGTTTCCCTAGTTACAGGTCTCCTTGAATACTGTGCAATTTGTTTTCCTTTCTCGTGTTTTTTCCTCTATTCTTCAGATTCCTCCTTTAACCTGTGTGAATAAGATGCAAGGGTATTTATTTCAAATTCATCCATAGTGTCTTATGAATTGTATTCAATAATAATTAGGTTTTCCTTCTTGATAGAAGGATGAAACAGAGCCTTTGATTTCAACCTAAAATTGTTCACAGCCCTGGTAGTAGCTCTTTTAGGGTAGTTAGATACAAGTTCATTTTTCTTGCTCATTTTCTTATCCTATTCAAAAACTTTATAAAATACCACTGAAATAACTTGATGGTTCCCTAGCTTTCCCTCTCACAGTCAATTGAAACTTTAGGGACTAACACTTAGCATGATATTGTGACTTGTGGACCCTTAGAGGGCGTACTTGTTTGTGTTTGCAGGTCCTTGACAGGTGAACGTTTGAACATGGAGGTACAAGGTTCCTTGGACCTTTATTTGGGGCATGAAGCTCACAAGTTGGATGATGTGCCCCCTTTCCTTGGGACAACTTGGATGAGGGACATTTCCTTTGGAGCCATTCGATTAACCATTGGAGGTGACTCACTATCCTTACCAACCCCAATGTTTTCCTTTGGAGGCCATACTCTTCTCTTGGAGCATGACGTCATCATTTGGAAGGCTAGGGTTTGATGATGCAAGATGTTTTGATGATTATGTGGATTGGATTGATGGAGAGAGAGACACTTGGCATGGATATGGAACTATTGGCAAGATATATGGCCTTTGGAGGCCCAATGATTTTCACCCTAGGAAAAATGTCTCTCCTAGTGGCCCAACATCACCCTTTAGGGCATGGCGTCACCCCTAAAAGGGGATTTTATTTTTGTAAATTTGAATTTTAAAGTTGTAAAGGAAAAATGAGGAGGTCGGCCTCCCTAATTTGTTGTTGACATTTTGAATTGTGGACAAATGGGTTTTAGGTGACCTATAAAAATAGGTCACCCCATTGTCATTTTGGACATAACTAACTTGAGAATTAAATATTGTATGGATGAATTTTTTTCCCTACTTGGACAATTCTCACTATCTCTTCTTTAATTTCTTGTGGATGTTACTATTTTTCTATTGGAGGAGTAAGCTAGGCACTATCTCTTGGATGCTTTGTTCTTGATATTGTGATGGAATATTCTTGGTAATGAAGGGTTTATCTTGTTATCCCTTGGACTAGGTAAGGAATTTATGTTATGTTGTTTATTTCTTGGTTAGAAGGTTAATTTGTTAAACCATTGGAGCAGTATAAGGGCATACACCATCCACCAAGATATATCATTGTTTTCATTGAATAAACTATTTGGCAAAGGTTGCCAAGAGGAGTAAAAAGGCTTACACCCTCCTAGATTTACCTTACTAATTTAGTTTTCTCTAGGGAGTAAAAAGGCTTACACCCCTAGAGAAGTAACACAACTAGCTCTTACACAAGAGACTCCATTAAACCAATTGACAAAGACACTAATCTACGTGCATTGGAGATATAAAATTGTTGCATTGGTATGCGTGAATTTTTTGAGGTATTGCAATTGTTCAAGTTGGAATTGATTCTATGTGTTATAAGATTTCTTCATCCCTAGGGACGTCTTGATTAGCCTAAAAATTCTATTTTTTGTTACAAATAAATGATACAACCATTAGGGTTGTAACAAACTCATCTTCTTTTAATATTTGTTCACTAATCTACCATTGAAATTCACTTGTAAACCTTGGTTATTGATCTATTGGTTGTTGGCTAATTGTTGGGTGGTTTACTTGTTGATTTATGTGGCTAGATCTTGTTGTTGTAGAAATTGTTTGCTACAACCACTTGGCTATTATAATAACTTTCTCATAACACCTGATAAACAACCCTTAAATCCACCAAAGTCTTTCTCTAATCATTAGAAGTTTGACTAGTCATTACTAACTTTATTTCTCATATCTTGTACTATATTTTGGGTAGTTAAATTTGCAGCTATTGTCATCATTTGTTGTGTGTATATATATAATTTTGAAATTTTGGACAACAAGGCTTCTTTATTGATTCCCCTTGGTTTAAGGATTGTATATCTATTGTTTGTCCTACTATGGGCATGCAGGATAACATTGTTTTGCAGGTACTCTATACTTCTTAACCATTCTCCATCTACAATACTCACTCTAAATCCTTTCCCCTTCTTGAATCTTGACCTATAGGGGTGTTCATGTATCATTCTTACACTTTACATCTCAATCCCCCTAGGTTCACTAGGATTCCCCCAGTGTGGTGATTTCATCATTACTAAAGCGAGGGGAGTATCTATCTAAGGTGACAGTGGGTAGGTACTCTCATAGTTGTCACACTTTCATGGATTGAGTTTGGATTTTCCCAAGCTACAAAATGTGCGATAACAGGCTCCTCGAGGGAGATCTCCCTCTTCGTCTACCTCAAGACCGCAGAGTTATTCTTGATCTCCTCATCTTCCAAATCTTCCTTCCTTGGTTGTGCACCCTTGTTCTCTTATAGGGACTACAAAGGTTACCCTCACGAACCATCACATATTTTGGGGGTGTCTCACCCCTTCACGAACCCATGTGCCCAAATGAATCATTGGGCCCCTTCATGGACTCGATCACCCAAACAAATCATCATTCCCCTTCATAGACCTGATCACCCAAATGAACCCATGCGTTCGTCAATCGTCGATCCCCTTGGGACTGGCGTGCCCAACCTTGGTGTGCCCTTCATGTCGGCCCCCAATCTGTTGGTCGCTTCATACTTGGGCAAGCCCCTTGGCACATTCGCATGTCCAATACGCCCACTTTCCCAATTTGGGTGTCGAAGAAAACCTAAGTTTCATCTCCTTGAGGACTTGAGTGAAGGTCTCCACGCCCATCCAGTTTTGTTTTTTTAACATAAGAGAGAAATTATAATGATAAATGTGACAATCTCATAGACCACTAGGTTGATACATAGGAGAATGAATCCAAAGGATCTGCAAAGTATCGATAAGATCCAGAAAATTTAGTCCACCCAGTGGCCACGGGGACTTCAAATTTATTTATTTTTTCCAGGAGAGACCTTCCCGATTTTCCCAACATATAATATGTAGAATGAGCCCAAAATATAGATGTAAAATATTACATATATATAATTAGTCTACCCTATTGGGAAATAGATCGGTTGGATCAGTAGATTGATTTTCCAAATGTTGTCGGAAGGTTGCAGCCTCCTTTTTCCATTGAAAGAGATGTTGAGATTGGATGCAAGGTTATTTCCATCTCTTAGTCAGTCTGGGAAGTGAGCCCACGAGTGAAGTGAAGAAGGCCAAGCAGGTAATTATCCAAGACTTCTTCTGACTGCTAGAATCAAAGGATCCAAGGAGGGGAGAAAGGTGCCATCTAGAGCCTCTCCAGGTTCTTCTTTCTCTGAACTTAATTACCAAACTCTTCATGAAAAAATCAAGGTGGCATTGGGGGATTTCTTAATATGAGAGATGTTGTTTTTCAAAGAGTATGCCTCGAAATTTCACCAATCTACACAACCTATAAGGGAGGCACAAGCAGGAGGGATCCAGATCCCCATATTTCTTATGAGATGAAGTGTAGAGCTCAGATGAGACGAGAAGGAGGCACCATAATTAACATTGGGTCGCATCATTGCAAGTTTGCTTTGGTTAGGCACCTGTGACCAGATATCTTCAGCTTGTCCTTTAGAGTTCCCACAAGCATAGCGACAGCTATGTAAGTCATTCCAGGGAAATTCAAGGTGTCACAGGGAGCAAGATAGAGTGAGAGCGGGTGGGTGGTGGACTAGGTAAGAGGAGCGCCACATCATGACTTCAGGGGTCCAGAAATCCAATTGTTGACATGAGAGAGGGAGCAAAGGGACCAACCCGAGAGGCGAGAGAAGGAATCTGACCAACAAGAAGGAGGGCAGGAAGAGAATCATGGGATGTGTTGGAACACATATATATTTCTAAAATTTAGACTTTAAATAGATTTCATTCCCATTTAAAATAAAAAAAATGTGTGCTTGATTCTCTTCGTCGATAAAGTCGTCCATCTAATTAAACGATCATAATCTCTTAGGAATTATGGAGTCGCCTACTTGTTAAAGAGTCAAATCACTAAAGAATACTTCATAGTTTCATACTTTAGGCGTTTCAACATGCCCCGCCTTCAATGTACCGATACGTGAAAAGCATTCAATCCTAGTCACCATATACACGTATACCTTCCTAATCCTTAAAGCGTCACTGCGAGAAGCGGCCCTTCGGGAAAATGACAGAAGATCTAACTTGCAAATTTACGAAATGCGAAGTCCTGAAATATTAAACCTTGGTTAAATTAACTAATCTCAATTAAAGGTAATTAATAGCTTTGCACGCTCGGAGTTCGGATATCCACCATCCATCTCATCCTAAATTCATGAAACCCGAACTCTTGAAATTTCTTAATCGTTAAATAGAGTTTGGAAGAGGCAGACTTCGCTATGGAAGTGGCAGGTTCCTTGGGAGATTTTGCCATAACAAATCATTATTCAGTTGGGAATATGAAAGAACAATTGAAGTAGAAAGACAAATTGGTAGGACAGTTGCAACACCAAATGAAGACAGTAGAACAAAATATAAGGAATGAGATGAATAGGGGTTTTGAGAAAATTAGAGTCTGTGACAGGCAAGAAATTCATCAACTCAAATTCGTTCTTGATGAAATGCATAAGAATGCACAGGCAAGTAGAGAATGCGTCATTCAGCAGGGAGATTTGGTCAAACAATTGCAAGCCAAAATAAACTTGACTGAGAACACAGCTGTAGATATGGCGGTTTTTCAATCCCAAACATTGGAGATGCGCGAGAAACTGGAAGCAGCACGACAAAGCCTTTTTACTAAGGTAGAAGTTGTCCAAAACCATTATCGGGTGGTAGACCAATATTTAAATAACATTTTCTTAAAGGAGAGAGAGGCCATTGCAGATCGAACTTCTTTCCAGGAGGCAATTGTGTCATTGGAAAAAAGAGGAAGTAACCATGGTCTCTATATTGTCTCTTTCTGAGCAAACTCGAGGCGATATAATACTGAAAACCTGGGAAGCTAACATATTTGAAAGTAAAATATTAGTTAAGGAGGCGAAGAAAGTTTGTGAATAAGAATTTCATTCACTCGACAAAGAGTCATTGGGCCTTGAAAAAGATAATATCTCTGAAGTCCTGGGGCAAGTTGACATAGCAAAAAATCAACTTAATTTCAAGACAAACATGGAAGAGGCTCAGGCTGAAATCTTGCAGTTGAAACAAATTGATATTACTTAGATTAATAAATGGATAGTCAATCCTAGTTTGCAACTATAGTCTATATCTTCATAAGATAGGAGAATGGAATATAGGCTACCTCACCTAGAAAAGAAATTATATACTTTTGAGGGGAATGACACAACAAAGCCTTCCAGATTGGTGGTGCAGTTCGTAGGCAAATGTGTACAATGTGTCGAGCAAAGGAAAGCCAACACATTTGGGAACAAATGAGACGACGTGAGCATATCATGTACCCAGATCATGATTAGAGACCAATTGTTTCTGAACTGGAGAACAAGAAGAAGAAACATCTTTGCCAGCGTGGGGAAGAGACAGGGGAGATGCAAGTGAAACGTTTTAGATTTACATATTGTAATATTTACTGTTTTCAAATTATGAGAATTCCAACCGCTTAGGGTTGAGAACATTTTGTATAAATACATAGTCTAAAGACTTAACACTGGTTGCTTCTTGTCGTATTGTAACTAAGAAAAATCATCCTTTTGTGAGTGTTAATACAAGTGAGGACAAGGATTCCAAATTTTGTGTAGTTTGAGTTATGTGTTCCTTTTGTATTCAATATCTCTAGTTTTCTTTATGTCACTCCTTGATAAGTGAGTGGTTGCAATTTAGTATAACATCTACTATAATCACGTTTTATTGGTTATTTGATAAGTAAGCAGTTTTTCCTCTGTATTTTCTATTAGTAAATACAAGACCTGCAAGCTACTTGGATCATTGTATCTTATATCCTTTCAAGGGTGCATTCTATATTTTCTTCTACTATGAACAAGGTAATATTCATCTATCATTGATGCCTCATTTTTTTTAACAGTTTTGTAAATTTCTCCCGCATCACTTGATTTTATTACTCAACTCAGATGACGAAACACGGCCTCTGTCTATTCAGTTATTAATTTCATTTGACGGTTAATTCTTATATAATTAACGGAAGAAAAAACACCTTTAAAAACATTCCTTAAATTCTCGATGTCTGACATTATTCTTTGAGCCTTAAGTTTAATCTGAGGAACAACATCTTTTTGGCGCCATTGCCAGGGACGAAGAAACAAAGTTATTTTTCCCTGGGAGAACGACAAGGTAAGTTTCTCTCTTTGATAGTGAACAAAGATTGAATATATTTATAAGGCTAAATTTTATCTTTCACTTGGCGACTCCACTATAGATAAACTGGCATTCGGTTGAAAGAATACCAGGAAGAACCCAGACGATCAATAGACTATGCCTCTATCCAATCCTGAAAGGCTATTAAAACTAAGGGGATACCTCAAACATATTTTTGCATCCACAGGTAAGGTTTACCAACCCAAAACTGTGCAAACTAATGCTAAGGTTCCACTTGAACAATCAACCTTGCAAGAAGGTTACACACAAAGCCACTTCGTAGATACATCAAATGAGAAGTTTGCAGCTGACACCATAAACCCCGAGATGGTTTCACTTGAGATTAAATATGAGATCGATTTAACTTCCCCCTTTACTAGTAAAGATAAAAGATCCCTTTCGATACCCGCTTTTATTGATATTACGTTGGTCCCTGAAGTGAAGGTGTTAGTTCCCGAAAACTCTAAGGAATATATATCTTACCCTGATTCAACCTTAAGTTTAATCTGAGGAACAACATCTTTTTGGCGCCATTGCCAGGGACGAAGAAACAAAGTTATTTTTCCCTGGGAGAACGACAAGGTAAGTTTCTCTCTTTGATAGTGAACAAAGATTGAATATATTTATAAGGCTAAATTTTATCTTTCACTTGGCGACTCCACTATAGATAAACTGGCATTCGGTTGAAAGAATACCAGGAAGAACCCAGACGATCAATAGACTATGCCTCTATCCAATCCTGAAAGGCTATTAAAACTAAGGGGATACCTCAAACATATTTTTTCATCCACAGGTAAGGTTTACCAACCCAAAACTGTGCAAACTAATGCTAAGGTTCCACTTGAACAATCAACCTTGCAAGAAGGTTACACACAAAGCCACTTCGTAGATACATCAACTGAGAAGTTTGCAGCTGACACCATAAACCCCGAGATGGTTTCACTTGAGATTAAATATGAGATCGATTTAACTTCCCCCTTTACTAGTAAAGATAAAAGATCCCTTTCGATACCCGCTTTTATTGATATTACGTCGGTCCCTGAAGTGAAGGTGTTAGTTCCCGAAAACTCTAAGGAATATATATCTTACCCTGATTCAACCCCTATTGGTTCTCCTGTTTATATATCCTGTAAATCCGAAGAACCCAGTCCTCATTTCCCTTTTTCCCCATTTTCATATTTTTTGTCTCCTAACGGTCAATTTCCAGAACCTCCTTCACATCATCCTGAGGTAGTAGAAGGTTCCTTAGCATTTAAAAAAAAATCTCTATTTAACTCCCGAAGTTCGTCCCCTTGACATCAAATGGTTGTTGTTGGAGGAGGTGGTGTCGAAGGCGGTGCTGGAGGAGGAGGTGGTCAAGGACCACCACCTTCTCCCACTAGTATTTTTGCCAAAGTGGGGGCCAGATACACTCCTTTAGTCCTTCCCCCTGTCCTTCATGATTTACCATAAAATTACATGAAGAACTTGTCAAAATTCACGGGAGAGGGAGATTTAACTGCCACAGAGCACATAAACCTTTTTGACCAATTCCCTGATATCCTAGGCATTGAGCATGAGGATGTTTATTCAATATTTCTGGTAAAAAATTTTGAAGGTCAAGTAAGACTCTGGTTTCAAGGGCTTCAGGTAGATTCTATAGCATCTTATGACGCACTAGAAAACACATTTTTAAGGCAGTGAGGAGAAAAAAAAGATCACTTGTATTATCTAATGGAGTTTGGGGCTCTGAGGAAAAATACTTCTGAGTCAGTCCTAGAATTCACCCAGAGATTTAATAAACTCTATCATAAGATCCCAGCAGAATTCAAACCCTCACAGCCCGTAGCTAAGGTGACTTTCGCAGGTGCTTTTGAGCCCGACATTTCCCTACTTTTGAGAGAAAGGAGATTTGTTGACCTCACAAGAATGCAAGACGATGCCATTGAAATCGAGTTGAACATGATGGCATCAGGTAAACTAAAAGATAAGGTCGAAACGGGAACCAAAGAAACCAAATGTTTTAGGGAACAAGCTGGAACTTCCAGATCTGGGAGGTCTGCAGAGGACAAAATGAATGACATGGCTAAGATAATCAAAGAGTTATCAAAAAAAATCTTCAGAATGGAATTAGACCAAGATAAACCTTATCCTTTTGCTAGAAGAGATTTCAAAAGGAATCCCAATCCCCAGATCCAACATAGACCAGTAAAAAACGAGGATCAGAAAATCAAAGCTCCCTTTAAAACATAAAACTTTATGCAAAGTGATAATGTACAAGACTTTGAGGGGTTAGATGAAGATATTGAAAACCTAAGTGATAACGATCAAAAACCTCACCTAACCATACAATATTATGAAATGAATTTAGATTAAGAACCACTATTTCGAAACGAGGTAAGTATAAATAATATGGGAGAATCTGATTATCAAGGAATCGTCGACTCTATAATGGTTGAGATTCAACAAAAATATAATTTAAGGCCTAGAGATAAAAATTCTACAACTGCTCCACCAAGGAAGATCTCATCGAGAAGTAAAACAAATGAGGCAACTCAACCATCTGCTGAAACACAATCTGCCAAAACAAAGACAGTGGAGTCGCAAGTTGCCAACACAAAAACAGTTGAAACGCAAGTTGCCAAAACAAGAACAGTTGAAACGCAAGATGCCAAAACAAGGACGGTCGAAACAAAAGCAACGCAGACTAATAGGCCAGAAAAAAGAGAAACAGAGAAACCAACCAGAGAAACCGAATAGACAATTGGAAGTTTTAATCTTGAAAACAAAATTAATAAAATCAAAATTCTTGTACCTATGGTTGAATTGGCAAAAAACCCAATGTATAGAAAGCAAATTGCCAAAATGATAACTTTCTCAAATGCTGAAAGTCACGCGGATACTATTAATTTAGAAGAGGATAGGCCTACTATAATGTTTTCTCCGCATATTGAAAATGTCAAAGATCTTGTCGCTCTTTTTTACATTACGCTGACTGTGCATGATCACCTACTACATAACTGTATGTTGGATTTTGGAGCCTCTCATAACTTAATGCCCAAAGTTATTATGGAAAAAATGGGTCTTGAGGTTACTAGACCATACCGAGATCTGTATTCTTTTGATTCAAGAAAAGTTAAATGTCTTGGTATGATTGAATATTTGGTAGTTAATCTTGCACAAATTCCTATGAAGAGCATTCTCATGGATGTAGTTTTCATTGATGTTCCTGCGAAGTATGGGAAGTTGTTATCCAGGTCTTGGAGTGCCAAACTTGGAGGATCACTTTAATTGGACATGACGTATGCTACGAACCCAATTTTCGGTGGACAGTTCATTCGTTTATACAGAGAGACAAGGTTGGCATATACTGTAAGTGACCCACAAAACCCAAATAATTACCATATATATGTCGCCGATCAGGATTTAGGAAACTGCATATTATCAATTGATGATGGTTTCAATGAATGTATAGAAGAAGAAAAGAAAAAAGAAAAAACAAACAAAAATGTAAACAATGTGGGAGTTTGGAAAATGTTTTTTGATGGTGCTTCGCCCTGGGAAGGAGCAGGAGCAGGAGTCGGGGTGTTGTTTGTGGCACCCAGATATGAATTCATTATTCCTTTCTCATATAGATTGCAGTGGGACATTGACTACACCAATAATGTATGCGAGTATGAAGCTCTAGTCTTAGGATTAGAAGCTGTCAGGAAGCTGAAAATTGAAAATTTAATAGTCTACGGTGATGCAGAACTAATTGTAAAATAGATAAGGAAACAATATAAAGCCCAAAATCCAAGGCCGAGGTCGTATAGAAACTGTGCCTGGGATTTGATAGAAAACTTTTTCTCATCGTTTAATATTCATCATATTCCCAGGATACAAAACCAACAAGTTGATTCTCTAACGAAAGCGACCGCTACTTTTATGCCACCTACCGTCCTGAAGCTAAAGTATCACATAGAAATGAGGTACAGGCCTTCGATACCAAATAATGTTCATCACTGGCAGGTCTTTGAAGACGATGAGCAGATCAAGCATTTTTTGGAAATGGTTGATGAATTTTCTGAAACACACATTGATCAAGAAAATCAAAACGACCCTACTTGAATCATGTAGGAAGATGAAGATCCTCAGAAGTTCTAGGATAAGATCGCTAACCACCGCATGTTGGTGCTGAAAAACAATAAAATTCCTAAGGGTATTATTCCATTAGAAATATTATTTGATAAGGATGATATACCCCTAAAGTCTGCCTTGCAACCTCAGCCCGAAGAGGTTGAAGATTGTGATATTGGCACTAAGAAAAACCCTAAACTGGTAAAAATATCTAAATACCTTCCGCCCAAAATAAAAAATAAATATGTTGAGTTACTCAAACAATACAAAGATGTCTTTGCTTGGTCTTATGAGGAATTGAAAACTTATGATACCACTGTCATCATACACAAAATCCATTTGAAACAAGGCATCAAACCTTTCAGGAAGAAGCTCAGACAGATAAACCCTATACTCTTTCCTGTAATAGAAAGGAAGGTTAAAAATATCCTTGATGCAAAGATTATTGTTCCACTTAAGTATTCTGAGTGGGTAGCCAACTTAGTTTCATCCAGGAAGAAGAACGGTGAAATCAGACTCTGCATGGAATTGAAGAATCTAAACAAATCATCCCCTAAAGACAATTATCCACTCCCTAAAATGAATCATGTTCTGGAAAAAAAGGTCAGGGCTAACCGAATGTCTATGGTCGATGGATTTTCAGGTTACAATCAAATTGCATTCCATGAGGACGATAAAGAAAAAACCACGTTTACCACTCCATGGGGTACTTTCATGTACGAAAAAATGTCATTTGGTCTGATGAACGTAGGGGCCACCTTTCAACAAGCAATGGACATAGCTTTTGTCAGCGAGAGAGATAAGTTTGTCATTATTTATCTTGATGATTTCACCATTTTTTCTAACTCAGATGCAAAGCACTTAGTACACCTAAAATAGACGTTCGAGAAAAGTCGAAAATTCGGTTTGTCTCTAAATCCCAATAAATCTAATTTTGCAATGTAAGAATGTAAACTTTTAGGCCACATAGTATTTAGGGAAGGAATCAAAATTGATCCGAAAATAGTAGAACCTATAGTTACGATAAATATTCCTAGGAACAGAAAGGAATTCTAGTCTTTTTTAGAAAAAAAAAAAAATTTAAAAGATTCATTCCAAACTTCGTTGAAATTGTTAAACTGATTACAGATATGCTAAAAAAGTACAGCGAGGTCAAATGGAAAACCGAAGCTAAAGAATCATTCGAACGCATCAAGAAAACGATAGGAGAAGCATCAGTGTTGGCCAGTCCGGACTACATGAAGGAGTTCTTGATCTTTTCATTCACATCCGAACACACTATCGCAGTTGTGCTCTTACAGAAGAACGATGAAGGTTTTGAGAAACCAATAGCATTTTTTAGTAAAAGCCTTAGAGGCGCCGAGTTGAAATATGATATACTGGAAAAATAGGCATATGCTATGGTGAAATCCCTCAAAGATTTCAAGACTTGCGTGTTGCATTCCAAAATAATCGCCTATGTACCAACCAGCTCTGTTAAAGATATATTGGTGCAACTAGATAGTGATGGAAGGAGGGGCCAATGGCTAGCCAAGATTCAAGAATTTGATCTTGAGGTAAAACTGACTAAACTCTTCAAACGTCAAGACCTGGCTAAGCTATTAGCCGATTCTAATTTCAGAGCACTCGGAATAAATCATCCGCAAGCTTACGGAGACCTTCGAGACATAGAAGAATTTGACGTGCAGACACCTGCAACTCAGATCCAAGAAAAATTTTCTTCATCGACTTGGTATGGTGACAATATAGTTTCATACCTCCTGACACTTCAGTGCCCTAGTGATATGACTACTTCCAAGGCGAGAATGTTGAAGCTGCACGTGGTAAAATATTGCATTATTGACAATCAATTGTATTGGAAAGACCCCCTCGGCATTTTACTAAGATGTCTAATAAAATTTGAAATGGAGAATATTATAAATGAATTTCATGAAAGGGTGTGTGGAGGACACCATGCCTGGAGGGAAACGACTTATAAAATCCTAAGAGCTAGATATTATTGGTCGAAGTTATTTATAGATGTGAATACTAAAGTCAAAGCCTATAATCCTTGTCAATTGTTTTCAGGTAAACAAAATCTTTCCACACTACCCTTGATCCCAGTCAAGATAAAAGCTCCATTTCAACAATGGGGTCTAGATTTCATCAGAGAAATCCATCCACATTCAAGTGCACAACATAAATGGATCTTAACCGCCATAGACTATTTCACTAAATGAGTGGAGGCCATTCCAACACGAAACACTACAGACTCAGTGGTGATCAATTTCTTAGAAGAAAATATTTTATCGAGATTCGACTGTCCACGGAAGATAGTTACTAACAATGCCCAAGATTCCAAATCCATGGCGATGATCAGTTTTTGTCAAAAGTACAATATTGCACTAGGAAATTACATATCCTACTATCCTCAAGGGAACATATTAGACGAATCATCGAATAAGATCTTAATCACCATAATTAAAAAGGTGTTGACTGAAAATAAGAAAGCTTGGCATGTTCATTTGAAATATGCTTTGTGGGAAAATAGATTCGGCACTAGGAAGTAAATCAGAATGTCTCATTTCCAAATGGTATACAGTACTGACGTAGTCCTCCCCATAAACCTCGCTATGCATGTGATGAATCTTTGGCAAGACTCGAAAGAATAACCTAATGATGTCACCAGAAAAATAAACCAGTTAATTGAAGTCCAGCAAAATAGGGCTAAAGTGGAGGAGAAACTTCAGAAGTATCAAGATAACATGAAAGCCTTGTTTGATAAAAAAGCTAAAGATAGAGAATTTCTCCCTGGAGACCTAGTGTTGAAGTGGGATGCTAGAAAATAAGATGCTGGAAAGAACGACAAGTTCGATCACATCTGGTTTGGACCTTTCAAGATCACAGCTTCTGAGGGAAATAATTCATTCTTATTAGAGAACCTTGATGGGAAAACCCTTAGTGCCCCTATCAATGGGCGTTACCTGAAACACTTCATGCAATGACCAGTTTCCAAATTCTCAATTGTCCATACTGATTTGATTTTTTTATTTTGATTTGCAATTTTTCGTTTCTTTGGTAAGTTTTTTCTTTCACTGTAAATACGGCCAGGTTTGTTGATTTCATAAAAATAGAAATATAAAAAACAAGTGACACCTATCGTTTCGTTCTCTTCTGAAGTTTTTGACATTTCACATGTTTATTTTTATGCAGAATACTTGTTGATAGCTGAGAGATAAGTATCTATCAGAAACCAACACTCACTTTTCAGGACATTATCTTTCTTTCCAAACAAGTGATAAATAAATGGTTTACTTGGTTGAAAATGTAAAGAAAATATGAGGTAAGAGATTCTACCCTACTGACCCAAGTTAAATTTTCAAAGAGATCTCACTAAATATGAAAGAAGTCTCATCCATATAAATATTGTCACCTGATCAACAACCAAAGAAATATAAGAATTACAGCCTAATCCTAAAAGTCTTCTATGAGTTTGGATCAAAAAAAAAGTAAAAAATAAAAAAATGAAAGACCTTAAAGAAAATAGGAGAATCAATTAACAAGCTTGTGCGGGAGTGACCTTGTTCAAAACTAAACAGTTGAATATCCCTTATGTTTCATCCTTCTCATCCTCAAGTTTTATTTTTTTATGATTCTCAATACCTCCCCCTCGTCTTCATAGAGAAAAAAGACTTCACCTTAACTCTAAAAACTCAGAAACATGTCTTCAAAATAATGTTAGGTGAAAGTTTATAAACCCCTCTCAATTTAACTGAAAGAAAGTATGTCTAAGCTAATCTTAATAACTTTATCTCTCTTATCCGGCTTTAAACTGACTAGTTCGTTCAAGGTTGATCCCTAAATTTAAAATCCCCTATAAAATCTTCTCAATAGGTGAAGATGTATTGAAGATTGAAAGAAAATTAGTTTCGGAGTATACTAAAAAATTATGACAGACCTTTCCTTTGAATATCTTAAACAGATATCATCCCTTGTATGTTACATATAGATTGATTGCCCCCACTTCATGTATTAAAATATAAGACAGATGGTGAAAGAAAATTCATAAAATGATTGCCCCCATCTAGTCCAAGGTAAATGCTGAAAGGAAATTCGAGAAATCGATTACCCCCATTTTGCCCAAAGAAAAAGAGAGATGATGAAAGGAAATTCATTAAATGATTGCCCTCATCTCGGCATTTAAATGAAAAATTACTTATCGAAGTGGTGAAAGGAAATTCAATGGGAAAAGTATATAACTTCACCGGGGTACTGAACATGCTCGCTGGAAGTGAAGCAATATCTATGATATATGTATGGTTGTCATACGTATCTACATGATATACTCTGACATCTAATTCTTTTTCAATAATATTTACATTCTGAACCAATGAGGGATCCCCCTAATAAATTATGTTACATATACTTAACCTTGATGCGAATGAAATCAATCAAAACTTGATATTTCGGCTAAAGTTACTTTTATTATCTTAAGAAAATCCGAATACAGTTTTTAAGAAAGAGGAATTTCAAACAGCCTGACTGAAGGTCGTGATTTGATGTGTTTTAAGGTCTTCTAAGTTTCGGTCGAAACTCTTTTTCTCACTTTGATTCTGTTCCAAATGTGTTTCACATAAATGCAATAATGACTCCATTTACCCAATAAAGGCACTTGGTCTATTGTTCTTCTGCTTCTCATAGGGAGATGTAATCCCTAGATGGAGCCTATGTTGGAACACATATATATTTCTAAACTTTAGATTTTAAATAGATTTCATTCCCATTTAAAATAAAAACAACACGCGCTTGATTCTCACCGTCGATGAAGTCGTCCATCTAATCAAACGATCCTAATATATTAGGAGTTATGGAGACGCCTACTTGTTAAAGAGTCAAATCACTAAAGAATAATTCAGATTTTTGAGTTTCAGAGTTTCGTACTTCAAGCGTTTCAACATGCCCCAACTTCAAAGTCCCGATACGCGAAAAGCATTTGATCCTAGTCACCATATACATGTATCCCTTCCTAAGCCTTAACACATCACTGTGGGAAGTGGCCCTTTGGGAAACGATAGAAGATCTAACTTGCAAATCTACAAAATGCGAAGACCTGAAATATTAAACCTTGGTTAAATAAAATAATCTCAATTAAAGGTAATTAATAACTTTGCACACTCAGAGTTCGGATATCCACCATCCATCGCATCCTAAATTCACGAAACCCGATCTCTCGAAATGTCTTAAGCGTTAAACAAAGTTAATTAAAGATTAAAGACAATTAGCAAATAATTAATCACTCTGTGGTTTCGAGCTTCGAAAATGATATATCGAGTTGTTATCCGATACCCCGAGGCCCGAAGGCCCGAAAAGAGTTAAGGTTAAATATGATTAATTAACAGGTTAAAAATTATTATCTCATGTTAATTTTTCGTTGAATCATAGTTCGAGTAAATTCAAATTTCATATATGCATATCCCGATCACGAACTACCAAACATTAATTGCATTAATAGTCGATATAGGGAAAATGATTTCAAATAAGATCTCGGAAAACCACCCAAATATTTTCATTAAGGGAAGTAAACACATTGTCAGTGAAGGTATACACAAATTGATGCACTTAAGGTGAAAAAGATATTGCATTCTAAATTCCATTCGCATTTTTCACAGAGCAAGCTTAGCAAGATAATAAGTTTTGCGCATTTTATGTGACATGTAACACATGTCTGAGTTTACTACTATCATGCCTCCATGGAAAATGGTTAAAGCGGTTGGTGAGAGCTCGACCCAGAACACAGATATCCTCTCGAACACATTGCCAAGAGTTGTGGAGGCTATAAAAACCTGGACGTAGATATGCGATATCCTACAATCTAAGTTGAGCAACTTTCCAGAAGAGTCAGATTATGAGAGGACCGAAACTCATGCGATGAAGCTCAAATACGTAGCCCAATCAGAGCTTCATAAAATAGCCACGCGGTCGAGGCTCATGACGTATAATGACATGATAGGCTAGGCCTTGGAGAATGTTGACATTTCAACCAAGACCATCCACAATTTACAAAAGGTTTTTGTTGGATCTTTCTGACCAGAACACATATAGGTGATGTACAAATTGTCCCCAGCATTCAAACATAATTATAATGCCACTTTCTTAAAGGAGTTCGATGAAGAAGAGTGCCCACAAGGTGTAAATAATTACCCTAACTTGATCAAGGATTGGTGGGCACGCCCTGAGAAATTCAAATTAGACACCCACGACATATACACCACTGCATCCTTAGACATCCATATGATGTATGTGGCCATAATGTTGTGTAGACTTCTCAGGAAAGAAAACTCTGCTCACTTCTTGTTATCATGGGTACCGATCATGCATGAAGTTGCAGAGGATTTTTATTTCAATTGGGCAAAGATATTATCAGACAGTTTGGCCAAGGAAATCACTGAATATTAGTCAATGAAAGTCAAAGGACGACATGCCCCATTTTACATGTTGGCATACCTTATGGATGTCGTTTGTTATATGATGCCATTTCCTTTGATGGGTTGGAGTTGGACTTCGAACAACACTGAACTGATACATTTATATCACTCCAAGTTGTGGGAGGATAAAGCGAAGGACTTCGTTTAAGAAATCTACAACTATGTGGTGGTGTCGATGCATATCGCTATATATGGTTTCCCACCCCTCGGGATTTCAGACTAGATAGTGGCTAACCTAGAAAAAATAGTTGATTGGTACAATGAAGAACACTTCTCTTATATCAGGGTCTTTGGATGTTCTGTTCCTCCACATGCCTTACCAATGTTCCTACCAGATCGCTTGGTGTGTCGAGAGGTAACACATAAAACTATGCTAGGAGGAATCAGTAAAGATCTCAAGGCAGCGCAGAAAAAGGTGTGGCCCACCTTTCCTTTGTAGGTTGGTGCTTTTTCACTATTAGATTTTGGCCACTCAAAGGTAGAGGCCGCAACCCTAAAGTACATTAGGCTTGTAAACATTGAATTCAAGAAACACGATCCACATAAGGTCGTAGGAAATCACATGGCTCTGTACAATCTGAAGATATATGAGCATGAAAATTCCCCACAGGATGAGATATTCTGAGTGGCAAGATCTTATCAGGAGGTGTTGAGCCGAGTCCAGACTCTAGCTCCAAACGAATTAACCGAGCTACATAATTTTCAGAGACATCGAAGAAATAGTTTTCCCAAAGTATTACAGGGAGAAGTTTCGACATCTCCATCCACACACGAAGTTGGAACCCAGAAGTTAGAAGCGGGAAGTTCCAATGGGCTAAACATTCAGGAAGATTTGGTGAAAATGGAGGTTTTGACACAGAGTGAAAATATTGCACCATCAAATCAAACTGATGATCAAAAGAAGGCTCAAACTGAAGTTTTGATCAAAAGGGGAGAGGATGCATCGTTGTCTACACCAGAAAATTTGGCTACTGATATAGTAGGGAAACCACAGATCACTCAAATAGGTGACCCTATTATGTCTTTGACCCCTTTATAGATCAGTCAGGGGAACCCAAGCACCAAAGTAGTGTTCATAGAATATCTTACTCCTATTTCGGTCAAAGAGATGCCTCCTTCCGAATTCTTCTCTAACAAGAAGAGGAGAGATGTAGTAAAAAGAGAAACACACCAAAAGGAGGGTGAGACTGTCAAGAGGCACATGGTGCTATTGGATGGACATGTCTTAGAAGAGGCATACTTCGCTATGGAAGTGGTAGGTTCCTTGGGAGCTTTTTCCATAACAAATCATTATTTAGTTGGGAATCTGAAAGAACAATTGACGCAGAAAGACCTGTTGGTAGGACAGTTGCAGCACCAAATGAATACAGTGGAACAAAATATAAGGAATGATATGAATAGGGGTTTTGAGCAGATTAGAGCCTATGACAGGCAAGAAATTCAATAACTCAAACTTAGTCTCGATGAAATGCATAAGAATGCAAAGGAAAGTAGAGAATGGGCCATTCAACAGGGAGAGTTGGTAAAACAACTGCAGACCAAAATAAACTTGACAGAGAACACAGCTGTAGATATGGTGGTTTTCCAAGCCCAGGCATTAGAGGTGTGCGAGAAAATAGAAGCAACACAACAAAGCCTTTCTACTAAGGTAGAAGCTGTCCAAAACCATTATTAGGTGGTAGACCAATCTTTAAATAACATTTACTTAAAGGAGAGAGAGTCCATTGTAGCTCAAGCTTCTTTCCAAGAGGCAGTTGTGTCATCAGCAAAAGAGGAAGTGACCATGGGTCTCTAGATTGTCTCTTTCTAAGAAAACTCGAGGCTATATAATACTGAAAACCTGGGAAGATAACATAGTTGAAAGTAAAATATTAGCTAAGGAGGTGAAGAAAGCTTGTGAAGAAGCATTTCATTCACTCGACAAAGAGTCACTAGGCCTCGAAAAAATATAATATCTATGAAGTCCTGGGGCAAGTTGACATAGAAAAAGATCAACTTAATTTCAAGACAAACATGGAAGAGGCTCAGGCTGAAATATTGCAGTTGAAACAAATTGATATTACCTGGATTAATAAATGGATAGTCAATCCTAGTCTACAGCTACAGTCTATATCTTCAGAAGACGGGAGAATGGAAGATAGGTTGCCTCACTTAGAAAATTAATTATATACTTTTGAGGAGAATGACACAACAGAGCCTTCTAGATTGGTGGTGCAGTTTGTAGGCAAATGTGTACAATATGTCGAGCAAAGGAAAGCCAACACGTATGGGAACAAATGAGACGACGTGGGCATATCATGTACCCAGATCATGATTAGAGACCAATTGTTTCTGATCTAGAGAACAAGAACAAGAAACGTCTATGCCAACGTGGCGAAGAGACAGAGTGTTGTGGGTGGGAATCCCTCCTATGGACTTAGCATTTAAGGGCTCAATCATGCATGCAGAAAATGACCATTTCAAAGGCCTCAACTCTTTCCTATTCTCCCAACACAACACCCCACATTTATGCAATACAAAGGTGTAAATGAGATTCGATAAATCTACCTTAATTCCTTCATTTGATGTCAATCCCTTTGCTTTCACTTAATCTTTGATTGCAAGCCTCCTCCCAAAGTTGACTTGCATTCACACATGAACAAACAAAAAGTTGCAAACATGCATTTAATATACTAATTGTTGGGTTAGTTGTGACAATATCATAAAATAAACATTCAACTTGAACACATGATATGGTGGGACATGAAAAGTATTCATTTTTTGTATCAGTCTTCACAATAGTAAACTTACAATATGTGGTCGGCACTGCTCCTCGAAACTGGTCTTGGGATCCTCTTCAACTCTCCTCCAACTGCTTTGCTCTATACTTCTCTTTTGCACAAGGATGGCTAAAGGTTGGGACAAGGGGAATGTTAAATTGGGTATAGTCTCTTTACTATGATTTTCCTCTTTTCAAATGGGACCCTTACCCCTTCTTTTATAGGCTAGAAGGAGCTAGGTATTTGGTCGAATGACCGGTCATGCATGGTCGAAAGGTTTACTTAACTTGCCCAAAGCTGTGTGTTCCATCAACAACTTTCTTTTTTCGTTCTTTTGTAGGTACACGTGGGTTGTATTGGGGCAGCTAGCATATACACGCGTGAAGTAATGGAGCAGGGCACGTGGGCCTTTATAAAGGGGGTTTTTAAGAAGAGTTGTTCAGTAGTTTTTTGGCAAAGAAGGAGTCTGAGATGGCCTGATGCCAGGTAAGTATATCTGGTGTAATTTAGGGTTATAACAGATGCCCCCTAATGTGTGAGGTCAGAAGAGAATCTGATGGCCGAAATACATTATCAATCTTCACCAACGTTCCAAACAAGTGATCCCAAGGACTAGAAATCGGGAGGTTCCATCTACAAAATAAAAATTGTTTCACCGAGGCGGGCATACCCATGTTGGGGATGAAATAAAATCATGGCTACCAATCAATTACATTGTAGATCCATGTCATATAACTATATAAAGTGTAGTCGCGAGCAATACACAACATATCTACATCTCAAAATCAAAAAGATATACATGCATAGCATCGATCTTCTAGAAGCTAATAAGGCCTGATGGCTGGAGATGAGGTCTTCAGAGCTCGAGCAACAACTTCAAAATATTCAAAACTCAGGTAGGAGTGTAACATGAGTGTACGAATTCACTATCCAGAGATCTTCGACGGCTCGTCAGTCATGGACTAGAGAATCTTGATGATCAAACTGAAGGCTCCATTGATTTTGAACAAAGACTTGATTGGACTTTCGGGATGGCTGAGCATGAGGGCAAGAGACAAACTGCAAAGGGGCTGACTCAGGATTGGAAAAACTTCCCTTGGACAAATAGCATGAAAAATGATGAGACTCGGGCAGCATGGCATTAACATAAATTCACGATGCAAGAGGCAATGCAAACTCTCCATCTGTTTGGAAGAATAACCAAACGGAGGATGACACAACTCAATGTAGCGGGAACAACTTCCTAAGGTCATATTAAATCTCAGGGATTGACGAACAAACGAAAGGATGTGCTTTATCCAAGGGAGACTCATTGTGCTGCCAGTACAAAGAAGATACTTTTCCCTTCCTCTTTTTGGGGTATATTTGATTTTTATTTTTTTTTGTCTTTTTCAATAATTTTGGAAAAAGAATAAAAGAATGTTACATTACAAAGGAGGAATGAGTGTCGCAAACATACGAGTTCGAGGCGCAAGGACAAGACTGATGTTCAAAGCAAGGACACTCAGGAAAAATCCCTCCTAGGGCCAAAGGTGTCAAGACGCAGAGGCAAAGTGCTACAGGGCTTGCGTATAAGGCATGCTTCAGATGGTTCAGTTGAGAGCAACATGGAGCCAGTATTAGACCAAAGATGCAAGTATGCAAACGTGGTTAACAAAACACACAATGGTAACGTCCTTCGATGTAAGTTTAACAAGCCCAGAGAAGGTAAGCTCGGCGGTTTTTCATATTTAGAGAGTCTAAAAAACGTAAAAGGAGACTCCACTGGAGTACCTTTTTCAAAGATAGTCTAGTCGGTTTGAAAAAGGGGTAAACTAGCATCAACAAGACGTCTATTCAAAACCATTTTAACGAGTGTGATAAAGACAAGATCACTCGACAATTTTTTCATTTTTAAGGAGTTTGAAAAAGCTTAACTATGGACTTCGTCATGAATTTTCTTCTGGACCATTTTAACGAGTGTGAAAGAATAAGGTCACTCAGCGATCTTTTCAATTTTAGGGAGTCTGAAAAGAGCTTAACTATGGACTCCGTGGGGGTTCCTTTTTCGTAAATTTAGTCCCTCATGCCTGAAAAAGGGTTAAAATTATACCTGAGGGTACTCTTCTAGAGATCTGAGGCCTCTACAGTATACCTTTGTTCATACAGTTGACCGTCCGAACCGAAAAAGGGGTAAACTACCGCCGAATAGACGTGACTTCAAATTTCAGTTTAACAAGCGTGAAAGGCCACAAGATCGCTCGGCAATCTTTTCATGTTTAGAGGGTCTGAAAAGGGCTTAAAAGAAGACCCGTTATATTTTGGGAGTCCTGAGGGTGAGGTCAAGAGTGATAAGGAATCATGCAAATGAGGCTCAAACTCGTAATCAGGGAAAAGTTAAAGAGGACTCCCAAGCCTAGAGTCGCTAGTGACAGCATGGATACCATTATGAAACCAGGATCTACCTAAGGCATCCATGTTATGGTAGGCTCTACCACCAAATTACGACACTTCTAAAGCAGTGATGAGGATTCTTTGTCGCAACTCGATGGGATCGATCCTATGGAAAAGCGGAAAAAACAACGAGATGCAGAAAGTGGGCGTGGAATCCTGACTTAAATGCAACGAGTTGAAAAACAAAATGACTTTTACCAAAGGACCGTCAACACGCCCAAATCTCAAAAAAATTTCCAAATACCCAAAGGAATACCTCCCGTGATCATTCAAAGAAAACTCCTGAACCATCTTAAATGATTTTTAGTTTAGAAAAAATGACAAAAGGGTCCGAAAATTGACAAAAAATGGCCAAAAACCTCTATAAATAGAAGTTGGCAGCTCATTATCACCATTGTTAATTTAGAAATTGACTAAAAGCCAAAACTGCCCCTTTGTGAAAAGAATTGATTCTGGGAGCTTTGGTGGACGAAAAAAACCATCTGCTTGGACCAAGTAAGTATAAACTCTCTCCTATTGCAATTTAAATCGTTATTTATGCTTTTAGTTTCAAGTTTTGGGGGGGCGTCGACCCTCAAAAGGTCGGCCCTAGGTCCATGCGGGTTGTCTAATAACAGCCCATGTGTACACTCGAGCAGAGGAAAAACTGCACGCGTGTACATGCGACTGTCATCATTACAGCCTGTGTGGACCCTTTACTTAATGGAAAAAACTTAATAGAGCAAGGGTTAACCCTCCTGAACTTGGTTTTTTTGCAGGATGTATGTTCACTAGAGGGAACGAGAGCATGAGGATATTAGTGCATTGGTTGGGGAGGACCCCAATGTTGTTGCCTCCTTAATGCAATGTGGGTTGCTAAAATTATTCCTATGTCCTTTCATGCGAGCACAACCTAGGTTACTGAATTCCTTGGTTGATTATTGGCATCCCGACGCAGAGGCCTTTATGCTGGAGGGGCAGTCATTGGTGCCAACGACCGAGGAAATATACTTTTTGACTGGCCTCTCTCAGCGAGGGGAACCAGTCAATATCTGTATGTTTCCCTCGGGGCCTCACAACATATCAGAGTTGATTGGACTCTATTGTGAGGCGGGTACAGATAGGACGAGCTCGCAAGTGTTGATAAGTAAGATCTCTAACTTAGCATTGCAGGCTATAGTGTTTTTTATCGAGCGGATTACAGGCTCTGCCGCTTTGCATCAGGCTTCTCGTGAACAGATGAACTGTGCAGTTCAGTGCTTGAATGCACAGATTTTTTATTGGAGCACCACATTGTTAGACTGTCTGAAGAGACAGCTGACAAACTGTCGGTCGCGGACTCAGAGGAACTTTGGGTTTGGAACCATTCTTTGCTCTTTGTTCTTTGAAAGAGTGCCCAGTTTCAGTCCTCGAGAGGTGGTACGAGGTCATCAGGCTTCTCTTCCTGCGATATGCAGATGGACAATGTTTCTTCCACGACAGGGGCGAGGGAGGACCAATGAGTCCTTTGATGACAACTTTTTTTCTTGGTTTTCGTGACAGATCCTAGTTATAGAGGATTACCCTTATGTTGGGATTGACTTCTCAAGAGACCCTGAGATACCGATACCTCCCAGCGAGGAGTGAGGAGAGATGGGTAAGTTTGCATCGTTTTTTTTTGTGAAACATATGTAATTTTTATGTTGTTTTTTATATATATCATTTTTTTATACCAGAGTATTTGAAAAATATGTGTCTATTATGTGCAGATGTGGGACCAATGTGACCTGCGGATTATGCAAGGAACAAGCATTGTCCTCGGACAGGGGCCGCACCTGCTTCCGCAGGGGGACCAGCAGCAGCAGGAGAGCCTCTAGCTGGTGAGACTGAGAGGGTTTTGAGACGAGTTGAGTGGAATTTTACCTCGCTCACTCGCATAGTCCCCATGGCAGAGATTGAGGATCTGCCACCATCTATGCGGCCTCATGTAGTGGGGGCACCATGGACATGGGTCTGACTGTTTCGACGTTTGGAAAACACTGTTGATCATTACAACATGGCCCACAGGCCCTAACCTTAGTTAGTATAGAATTTTCATGTGCCAAGAGCACTACTTCTATATATTTTTTGAGGGCATAAGCCCGATGACTTGTTGCTGGTCATATTTTTTAGGCGCTTTCATCCACCTATGTACTCTACTGATTTTTATATTATATATGGATTTTTATGTCTTTTTATGTCTTATGGATCATATTTGCCTTTAAAAATGTATTTACATGTTTATGTGTATGTCTTTTTTTATATGTGTGCAAGATGTCAGTGTAAGATTTGATTAGCTAGAGTATCTGTAACTTGGTTTAATCTCCTCGGAACATGAAAATATGTAATATAATCAAATCCTCGTTCTAAGAGACGTACCCTAAGGAATCGTCGGTGTAAAGTAGGATCATGAACATGGTAGACTCTATTTAACTGAGACACAACCAGCTGAGCGTCTAAATAGACCTGAATATGAGAGATACCAAATGACAGGGCGTCATGAAGCAACTCAATAACTGTGTTGTATTCGGCGACATTGTTTGTGGTGTCGCCTAAACATATACCTCCTGAAAATAACAACTGGATCCGAGGTGTAAAAATTACCCAAGCTGTGAAGGAAAGCCTCTGAGTGTGCCGGCTAGCACCATCTACGTACCCAATGAACACCTCTGATTCACTTGACATCTGCCAGAGTGACAAAAGATAACATAAAAAACAACACGTCCATAAAACCAAAAGAAACCAGAAAGTAATAGTACAAAGACTGTACATATGTTACAAAAAGTTACCCAAGGTGACCTACCTATGACGAATACTTCTTGAGGTAGAGCCCATTTCTAGGCTCCACCAAAGCATTTCCCTCAAAGTCTACCAGACGATAAGCACCCTTTTTTAGAATCTCTTTTATGATGAAAGGTCTGAACCACATGGGTTTTAATTTTCCTTCCCCCATGGAGTCCTTATCTTGTTCATAGACCAGGACAAGGTCGCCTTCAGAGAAAATCCAAGGATGAACGGACCGATCATACTGACACTTGACCTTCTTTGTGTGAGCCTCATTGGCCAGGGCCGCATCACGACGTTGCTCATTGAGCCGCTCAAGGTATAATAACCGCTCTTCAAGTGGAGAAGTGTCTGGCAGTAACTGTACTACCAATTTTAGGGACGTGATCTGACATTCTATAGGCAAGACTGCTTCGAGCCCATTAAAGAGTTGAAAAGGTGAGAAACTGGTTGCAGTCTTAACAGATGTTCGGTAAGCCCATAATGTCGAGTATAACATCAAATGCCAATTTGACTTGACCGAATTGATCGTTCACTGTAGGATGGTCTTAAGAGATTTGTTTACAGCTTCCACCTGACCATTTTCTTGGGGGTAGTAGGGTGACGAATGTTCTTGACGCAACCCAAGATTTGATGTTAATTCGTTCATCATTTGGTTATGAAAGTGACTGCCATGGTCAGTGACAATCCCTCTCAGGACGCCAAACATTGTGATTATCTAGTTGAACAAAAAGAGAGTTGCAGTCTCTCCATCCTCTTTAAACGTTGGCATAGCTTCGACCCACTTCGTGAAGTAGTCGTCAGCTACAATGATATAACGGTGCCCCCTTGCTGAAGGAGGGTTGCATGTAGTGTAATCAATCCCCCACTTGGTGAAGGGACCAACTGTGATGACAGGAAACATGGGAGCGGGATGTGCCCTCATCTTCCGAGAGAAGATCTGACACGGGTGGCACTTCTTGACCGATTTGATACAATCTTTGATTAGTGTCGACCAAAAGTAATCGGCTCGTAAAAAATTTTGGGTTGTTGCCAACCCAGACAAATGACCGCCACATGCTCCAGTATGGCAATCATTAAGCACGATTTCCACTTCTTCAAGAGTGAGACATCGACGAAGAATGCAATCTACACCTTGAAGATAGAGAGTGTCCTTGAGGATGAGATAATTCTTGGCCTGATGATGTATACAACGACGTTCATCACGAGAAGCAAAGGCGGGGCACTTCAAATTCTGGAGATAGACAAGAATATCTCCATACCAGGGGTCTGAAGATGCTATCAGAAAGATATCTCCTCGGATAGGCGATTATTCGGGCACAACATCACCTGACTCGACCGGAAGTTCCGAGATAAGTTCCGCGAAGACCAGTGACTTTTTGGATTTCGCTGAAACTAAATCTAAGTCAAATTCTTGGAGGACGACTATCCATCTACTGATATTTCCGTTGATTACCCGTCGTGTCAACACGTATTGAAATGGATTCACAAAGGCAATGACGGTGGTCTTGCGAAATAGAACATAATGACGGAACCGTTGGACAGCATGGACTACTGCCAAAGCAAGTTTTTCTATATGAGAATAATTGAGTTCCGGTCCGACGAGGCCTCAGCTCAGGTAATAGATCACATATTCTGAGAGAAAATCATCTTCCTGAACTAAGACCATGTCGATGGTTGACTTTGTTGCAACCAAGTATAATAAGAAATTTTTGTTATAATCGGGTGGCCAAAGCAGAGGGGCAGTTGTGAGGGCATGTTTCAACGCTTCGAAGGAGCATTGAGCGGCATCATCCCAATGAAAAGGAACGTCTTTCTTCAGTAAGTGCATAAAGCCCTTTGTTATCTCGGCGTAGTTGGCGATGAAATGCCTCAAAAAGTTTGTCTTTCCTTGTAGACTCTAAAGTTGAAGGATTGTGCGTGGGGGAGGCAACTGAACTATTGCCTCAACCTTGAGAGGATCGACCATGTTCCCTGTTGTTGACACTATGAAACCTAACAAATGTCCTGATCTTACGCAAAAGCTGCATTTGTTTGGATTCAAGCGAATCCGGAAGTAGTGACACCGCTCAAAGATAAGTCGGAGGTGTGTGGGATGATCCATTCTCTTGCGATATCGTGATGCTAAATCATCTAAATAGGCTTCGAATATATGCTTGAGATCATGGAAAGAAAAAGGCATGGCCCGCTAGAAGGTAGCTCCAGTATTTTTGAGACCAAAAGGCATTTTACGATAGGCAAATGTACCCCATGGAAAAATGAATGCAGTTTTATGTTGGTCTTCGGGTTTGATTTGTATCTGATTATATCCCGAAAAACCATCCATGAAAGAAAAGGCCTCGCAACCTGCACATTCATCAATTATATGGTCAATGAATGGTGTGGGAAAATTATCTTTTGGACAGGCCTTGTTCAAATCACGAAAGTCCATACATACGCGAATCATGCCTTGTTTCTTGTTGATCGGCAAAGGATTTGACACCCATTGGGTCAAATGGATAAGATAGATAAAACCGGATTTGAGCAGTTTCTCAACTTCAACCTTAATGGTTGCTTCTTTTCGAGGATTAATTGGACGAAGCTTCTGCCGAACTGGCTTGGCATCCGGATAAGTTGTGATTTCATGTTCGATTATTTTTGGATCAATACCTGGAATTTCCTCATAAGACCAAGAAAAAACGTCGCGGAATTCTTTAAAGAAGTCTTTGTAGACTTGAATCTCTCTGAGGGAACAATCAGCTCCGATGAAAACATTCTCCACAACACCAGGGGTTCTGGAGATATTAATCGGTATAGTTCAGCGATAGTTGTCATATTACCCTCGGCATAAACCTCATGTGTAGCCAAGGGATTGATCGGGCAAGACCTCTCTCCAGTCATAATCAAGATGAATTCCCTTGATTTGATTCTACTTAACTCTAGGAGGAAGTATGATCTGTGATGGAGATCGTCCCAGGGTTTGTCTAGACTAGTCATTGCTTCAATGATTGCTTCGTCTGAGGGAAAGACTAAGTCTAACGAATCGGTACCAGCGAGGGAACCTTGAGCCAAAATAGGCTCTGGGATCGGATCTAACTCTTTTGCAGGAGTCGGATCAGTGTCAGATGAAGCTTGCTATACTAAAGAGTACGTTGCCTCTGTCGCGGACAAGGGCATGCACATACCATGGTGCCCTGTCCCTTCCATCATGGCCGATGGAGAAGGAAGAATCCACAGATCGTTGAAGTAAGTCGTGCGAAACGACGAAACTTGGAGAATCTCAACCTTATGGTGGTCTGATACAAACATGACATCGCCTTGAGGAGGCAGGTAATCGAAAGTACCCATCAAAGATGGGAACAAACCAACCCCTACATTAATGACACCCGGTTGAGGATTGTCAATCGTCGGAACCGTGGATGCCCCTAATGAAGGGTCGGGTCTGGAGAAGGAAAATTGATCAATGGTCATGATCCAACCCTCATGTGGAAACAACAAGACCCGAAAAATTGTAGCAACCACTGCTTACATGTCATAGGTCCAACTCCTACCTAACAAGAGATTGTAGTCGAGGGATGCATCAACTACTTCTACTTTGACGCACACGGTCTTCCCTCCTAAATGCACAGGAAAAGAGGGGATGATGCCCTGTGGTCGGAACGAACGACCGTCGAAAGCGATAAGAAGAGTAGGTGACGAAGACAAAATGGGCTGGCCAATGGCCTTCCAACACGCCAACGACATGACGCATGTCGAGGTGCCCTCATCAACCACCGTGCGGAAAATGTCCCAAGTAAAAGTTTTCGTGGGGTAAGCCACTACTATCTGAAATGCTACGTGGTAAGGGAGACGAGGTTTTAAGTCGGCTATATCCAGCAAGATTGTACCTGGATTACAAGTCTCGGCAGATCCTAAAGAGGCTAACAAAGCTTTCCTCTAGGAAGGGCAGCTCTGGAGGACTTCCAAAGCAGACATTGCACAAGGGGTTTGAGATAAATCCTCCACCACAAAATAGTTCTGGGCGGCCCTTGCATTTGGGTTGTGAAAAGATTTCTTGAATGCATCTTTTGGGATGTGTGTCATTGTTTCTCCCAAATTCTTATCGATCTGGAGAGGAAGAGATGGGATTTCTGCTTCTTTTCCTTTCTCAAAGGTGCTTGGCTTACTATAGTCATGTGCTCTAGTCGATATAAAAGCATCACCTTTCATCATATACACATTCGCGGATGCAGGATTGTTCGAATACGGAGAGGGTCCTTGACTACCCCTTTTCGCACTTGTAGAGGCTTGGGTTAGGTTTTGCCCATGTTGGAATGGATTTGTTAACACAACAAGTTGTTGTTGTGACACAAACATTTGGGCCTCTGCAAGCCGAGGGCACTAGTGGGTCGGGTGGTCCTCCACGCATAGGTTACATGGATACCTCGCCTTATATTTGTCAGTGTTGCCCCTGCCAGGATTATTAGTGGGGTTTTTATCCCCCTTACTCTTCTTACGTTGTTTTTTATTTCCATCAGGTTGTTGGGTGGCCTTCAGATTTGTCGATTACACACTGTGTACATCAGACGTTTGGGTAGGGGGAGCAGCCGAAACAGTAGTTTGGCTGGTCGCTATGTGTTGTATAGACAATTGTTGCATTTGTTTTGTCAGTTGTTTAGCGGACTTGGTTTGTGTTGAACCTACAATGCCATTGACATGTGGTCCAGCGCTCTGTCTGGTTTTATCAAGTATGGATCGTGGTGCATCGGGAAAAACCTCATACAGTAAACCAGACTGAGAATAAGTTAGCTCAATCTGTTGAGCTCTCATGATATCATCTTCTTCAAAAAACACTCTCGACGGTGCAACGTCTTTTGATAGCTGTGGGACCAAAGACTTAAGGAACCACTCAAGCAGGAATGCTGGTGGGACTGGTACCTTAATCAAACTCTTCCAGCGTCTCCACTCTCGGATGTGGTCAGAGATATGATTTGATTTTGTCTGTTTGAAATTGGCCAGCAATTATGTGCCGGCAACATATCTCACAGGTAATTGGAAATGGTTTAGGAATTCCATTGCCAATTCGCTGAAGGAAGAATATCTCGAGCGGTCGAGCTCGATGTACCATTTCGCATCACTCCCAATGAGAGTGCGTTGAAACAATCGCAATTGTACGGAGTCGTCTTTCAACAAATTAGACGAGGACCAAAGATGGAAGGTGGTCACATGATCCCCTGGATCTTCGTTAGGCTTGGCCTCGAACTTTGGTATGTACGAAGGCAATTTCGTTGGCATAGGAGGCCAACGTGGATCGTGACAGATGGGCTCATTCAACAATCTTGTCAAGTCTAGAAAATGTAAGGTTGCCAAGAAAGGTAGCTTTGGTTGGTGTTGTTGATAACCATGGAAAAATGAGCCTGGAGTTTGACTGGCACCAGGTTGCCAGGAAAAGTTGGGTTGTTGGCCGGGGTTCTAGTAAAAACCATGGCCATGACCAGCGTACGGATTTTGCATGTGAGGAGACATCATCGAATGATTCCTAAAATAGGACGTAGATGGTTGGGCATGCATTACATTCGGAGGAATTTGGGAAGGGTTGCCCCATGTCGATCCCATGGGCATAGGCATAGCACCTTGTCCGGGGTTGCATTGGTTGTGAAAAGAATTGCCCCAGATCGACATTCTTGATGAGGGAACTGATCCTTGCCGAGAATTCCAAGGTCCTGATGCAAAAGAAGTTCATAGGTTTGCCCCCTATGCAGGAATAGTACCCTGGATAGGTTTGGTTGGCCATAACCGGGGTTGCCCTCGATCGAGAATGCAACTGACGAGAAAGCGTTGTTACCAAACACACCGAACAAAGAAAATGGTGTCGACCCTATCGACATATTATGAGAAGGTGGTCCTTGACTCCCTACTCCAAGTGAACTATGGTGTGTGTTTGGCCCAACGGATTATTGGTGGGTACCGCCGAGTGAAGGGGACGAAGGAGGTATATGACCTCCCCGTAAGGGAAAGAATTAAAAGGAGATGAAGTGCCCCCCATGGGTCCTTGCAGAGGAGTGTTAGAGCTCCCTGCCCCTAGACCTAAAGTCTCTAAAGTGGAGTAAGATAGTACAGGTCGGGTACCTGTGCTAAGCATCCCATATGAGAACGGAGGGCATGTCGCACTCTGTGTGAAAGGAGTAGTAGCCGTCACCAAAGACATGATTGGAACACTCCTCGAGGTAGAGGTAGTCAAGAACGTGGTGGCTCGGACTGGCGACGATGGGGTAGGAGGTGGAACACCCCCTGTGATGATAACCGTGGCGGGAATATCAAGATTCCCAAAAGAAGAGACAGGATTTGTCTCCATTACCGTCCGCTTTAAAGGTTTCGAAAGGTCCTTTAACAGAGGTTGGTCGGGTGTGATTTCCGGTGACCCGGTCACTTCAAAAGACCCTTGTTGGTCTAGCTTTCGTCTTAGCAGTGGCGGGGGTGGCTCCGATGTAACTGGTGGCAGGCCAAGAAGCCTTCGTGATTAGCGAAGCTCGTGATCCTCCACTGTGTGAGAATATGAAAGACACACTAGGGATTTCTATTCATTCAAAAAAAACACACACTAAAAAAGTCCCTACAAGATAAACAAGCAAACACTAAACTAGTTAGAAGAACAGTTACAACAACCAACACTAGAAAAACTTACCGGTGCAAGTGCAACTTGAACACGGAAGCACCATTCGGGTATACTCTGCAAAGCGTGGCCCGATCTCTGTCCTAGGTACCGCGGTATACCCCTGCAATCACCTGTGTATGTCCCTAAAAAAAATAGACAACTAGGTTGCCAGGACGAGAACAGTCACTAGGCGAGTACAGTCGACAATCGGGTAGACCACAATGAGAAGGGTATCAAGCTTGAAACATGTCAAGGGTATCAAAAGAAAGTGGTCCGAAAGACAACTGAAGACCTCGAACGGATTCGAGACCCACAAAGATCCGTGTCAAATGCAATCGACGGAATCCCAAGACAAGCCCTCTATATGTGTTCTCCACTACGATTGGTCCAGCTTTGGAGGGGTTATCTCCGCTACCTTTCTGCACATGACCTCGTGTTTAGTCCTTGTGTTAGAGGGGGGTCCTGGATAGCTTTCACGATACTAGACTTTTAACACTCCCTAGCTCAGACTCCAATGTTTGATTTAATGGACTTGAAGAGTTTCCTCTCCAACCTAATTCAAGGCCCTAACTCTAAACTAGTTGGTTGACCCTACAAACATAAAAGGTCTAATTAATTTTAGATTTAACGTTAATTTTTATGGATTTTCTTAAGTCAAAGGTTATGAAAGTGAAACTAGTGATGTTTGAAAGACGAAAGAAAAAATAAATCGAAAGCTGGAAACAAAATAACTTCTCCTTGACTCAATTCTTAATCAACTTTTCAAACTAAAAATTTCTAAGATCTTTGAATAGCAAACTCAAAGCAGGATTTCACTCGACTACGAGCTACTTATTGTCTAAGTAAACCGTCAAGAACTTATGAAAGCAAAGACTTTTCCTGGTTACTAATGAAAACCAACACTATTTAACCAAACAAAGAAATAAAATATTTTTTTATTTATTTGAATGATCACAAAGCAAAAAGGAAAAATATCAACAAGTAAAGACCAAGAAAACTTTTGGCCTAAGCGCAGATCGCAAAGAGTCACTCTAAAAACAACACACAAGCAGATTAAAAAGGACTCTCACACTTGTCTAAAAACCCTATAAAAGGAAAATTTTGAGGAAAACTTCTTAATGACAAAGAAAGCTATTACTGTGATCAAACCTAAGTTACTGACCGCTATGACAAAGACCAAAAACACCTTAGAGGTATAACCCTTAACAAAGGAAAGGATGATTGCCTCTCCTTAAACAAAAAATTTCTCAACAAGCATGTTGTTGACAGTTCGATAGCCAGTGTGTGAACGCGAGCTGTGTAAGGTCCGAGTGCATGTATACGCGTGCAGACCTTATGCAGGTCGCGTGTACCTCTGCAAATATTCAGAAAATGAAACTAAAAGCAATCAAGCATTGGAAGAGATTACTAGTATTGAGGACCGGAAACTCTTGAAGACTCAGAAACTCACTTAGACAGAAAAAAGAAAACAATTCAAAGAAAATTTCATAGAACAAACCAATCTGAGGTGAAACTTAAGCTATAAACTGCAAACAAAAACTAGAATGAGTTCTAGAAAACCCCTGAGAAGGATTACTTCTGACAGAGGAGAGGATGGTTGCCTCTCTAAAAGAAATTTTCTGAAATCATACACGCGACTGACACTTCCTCAAATAGCATGTACACACGGTCTGTGTGAAGGTAGGATGCAAGTACACACGTGCAGACCTTATACAGGTCGTATGTACCTCTGTGGGTCTCGGGAAAAAAAATGCAGTCAAGCAAAGAAACAGAGATTACTGGTATGGAAGACCAGAATCTTTGTTAGCTCAGACTTTTGCAAAAACTTTAAAAACAAGGAATGAAACCAGTTTTTAAAAATACCCAAGAAAAATATTCTCAAAAACCCTAGAGATTCCTAGTATGGTCGCCAATTCTGTTGTCGGTGGGAATCCCTCCTACGGACTTAGCATTTAAGGGCTCTAATCATGCATGCAGAAAATGACCATTTCAAAGGCCTCAACTCTTTCCTATTCTCCCAACACAACACCCCACATTCATGCAATACAAAGGTGTAAATGAAATTCCATAACTCTACCTTAAGTCCTTTGTTTGATGTTGATCCCTTTGCTTTCACTCGCTCTTTGATTGCAAGCCTCCTCCCAAAGCTAACCTGCATTCACACATGAACAAACAAAAAGCTGTGAACATGCATTTCATATACTAATCGCTGGGCTAGTTGTGACAATATCATAAAATAAACATTCAACTTGAACACATGATATGGTGGGACAGGAAAAGTATTCATTTTTTGTATTAGTCTTCACAATAGTAAACTTACAATATGTGGTCGACACTGCTCCTCGAAACTGGTCTTGGGCTCCTCTTCAACTCTCCTCCAACTGCTTTGCTCTGTACTTCTCTTTTGCACAAGGATGGCTAAAGGTTGGGACAAGGGGAATGCTCAATTGGGTATAGTCTCTTTACTATGATTTTCCTCCTTTCAAATGGGACCCTACCCCTTCTTTTATAGGCTAGAAGGAGCTAGGTGTTTGGTCGAATGACCGGTCATGCATGGCCGAAAGGTTTAGTTAACTTGCCCAAAGTTGTGTGTTCCATCAACAACTTTCCTTTTTCGTGCTTTTGTAGGTAGACGCAGATTGTATTGGGGTAGCTAGCGTGTACACGCGTCCAGTAATGGAGCAGGGCACGCGGGCCTTTATAAAGAGGGTTTTTAAGAAGAGTTGTTCAGTAGTGTTTTGGCAAAGAAGGACTCTGAGATGGCCTGATGCCAGGTAAGTATATCTGGTGTAATTTAGGGTTATAACATAGGGGAGATGCAAGTGAAATGTTTCAGATTTTACATATTGTAATATTTTTTATTTTCAAATTATGAAAATTCCAACCACTTAGGGTTTAGAACATTTTGTATAAATACATAGTCTAAAGAATTAACATTGGCTGCTTCTTGATGTATTGTAACTAAGAAAACTCATCCTTTTGTGAGTATTAATACAAGTGCATACAGGGATTCCAAATTTTGTGCAGTTTGAGTTATGTCCTCCTTTTGTATTCAATATGTCTAGTTTTCTTTATGACACTCCTTGATAAGTGAGTGGTTGCAATTTAGTATAACATCTATTGTAATCACGTTTTATCGGTTATTTGATAAGAAAGTAGTTTTTCCTCTGTATTTTCTATTAGTAAATACAAGACCCACAAGCTACTTGGATCACTGTATCTTATATCCTTTCAAGGGTGCATTCTATATTTTCTTCTACTGTGAACAAGGTAAGATTCATCTATCATTGATGCCTCATTTTGTTTAACAGTTTTGTAAATTTCTCCCGCATCACTTAATTTTATTACTCAACTCAGACGACGAAACACAACCTCTGTCCTGTTCAGTTATTAATTTCATTTGAGGGTTAATTCTTATATAATTAACAAAAGAAAAAAACACCTTTAAAAAAATTCCTTAAATTCCTAATGCTTGACATTATTCTTTGAGCCTTAAGTTTAATCTCAGGAACAACAGGATGGGTTGAAGACAGGTGAGGCCATTGGATTGGAGCAGGCTTTCCAAGAGATTCACAGTCAGGTTAGCTTGGAGATCAACTTGAGAGTTGAGTGAACGGGCCACATGAAAGAAGTGAACTTCCTTGATATGGGGGATTTCTTTCTTGATTCTGCTGAGTATGGAGTTGAGAGTGAGATTGTTGGGAGCTTTATTGAGTAGAAAGTAAGAGAGGATGAGACGAGAGTCCCCAAGGATAGTGAGGGCAGAGATGCCTTTGTCCTTTGCTATGTTCATGCCTTTGAGAAGAGCATAGGCTTCCGCTTTATTGTTGGTTGTTTGTCCTAAGCTCCAGGCATAAGTGGTTTCCAATTGATCTCCTGGGTAGAGAATCACCCCTCCCGCACCTGCTGCCTCGAGATTTCCTTTTAAAGCGCCATCGAAAAATAGGGAATGAGTCGATCTATTTGTGAGCCAATTTCCTAGTTGTGTCTTATTGAATTGAAGTTTCCAGGTGGGACGGAAGATGGCAGAAGTAGTGTCACTAAAAATAATATTCAGGTTGCTCACCCAAGCACTTTCTGAGTTGTAGATATTCTGAAGTGAGCTGGCTGGGAGCTTCTTTTGGGAGAGATTCTATGAGAGAAGGCTAACGACCTTGTTGGCGGTCGAAGCAAGGTGATTGAGTTCCCCCACAAAGAGTGCTTTGTTTCTGGCTAGCCATATTTTCCAGCAGACATATATGGGTAAGGCTGTCCAGATTCTCTGGAATGTTGCTTTGTTCTTTAAAGAGCCTTTATATCTAGATTTTCAATTTTGAAGGAGATGGTTGATAGTGTTTGGCCACCTAACTTTATTGTTCAGATTTTGTAGAATTGTCTCACAGACCTTGCGAACATATCTGCAATCAAGAAAATTGTATTGAATGGTGTCAGATTCTTCCATGCAGAGAGCGCACCTAAAAGGGTCATGGATTCCCCTTTTGTTGAGATTTTCACCAGTTAGGATTTTCTAATGGAGCAAGGTCCAACAAAATATATTTATTTTGGGTAATCCATCGTTGTTCCAGATACTCTTCCAGTGGGATGCTTTGGGTGGAAGTTGGGTATCATTAAGAAGGGTGATGAATCCCTACTTAACTGAGTAATGGTGAGCGTTCCAGGAGCAGAGGTCTTTGGAATTAAGAGAGATGGGGGTGCAACCTTTTAGTCTAGAGATAATGAGATGGGAGATTGGTTGAATATTTGGAGGGAGATTTCCAATGTCCCAGCTTAGTCATTTGGTTGTAGTTTTGTTCCAAGTGGAGATGTCATAAAGAGAGTGTTTGTCTTGGTCTGAAATCTAGTAGAGTAGCGGGAGGAGAGAGGCTTCTTGTTCCAGGGATGAAGATCCATGAATTCTATCAGTAGCTAATTTGATATTTTTCCCATTACCCGAGGACCAGGAAAGATTATTTTGAATGAGGGGGAGGGAGGCCTTTAGGAGATTCCATATTTGAGAGCCATTTTGTGTCAGGAGAAGATGGTCCAAGCAGCGAAGTCTGTTTTCAGTGAAGTATTTATGCAAAATAGCCTTTTTCCACCATTCATTTTGTCCGAAGACCAATCTCCAGAGAATATTTGCGCCCAGAGCAAGATTAAGAAGAAAGGTCTCTTATTCCAAGTCCCCCTATGGACTTAGGTGCTTTGACAATGCTCCAACTTATGAGATGATGGCATCTGGAGTTGGAGCGAACTCCTTGCCAAAGAAATCTCCTGACTTCTTGGGAAATTTTTGTTTTAAATTTCCTCGAGGCTAGTAACATAGAGAGCTGGAAAATAGGAAGAGCATAGAGAACGAATTTGATGAGATCAACTCTACCGGCATGATTTAGCTAAAGGGAGCCCCACTTGTTGAATTTTACTTTTATCTTGTCTAGGATATTGTTCCAAGTTGTGGAGGGGGGGGGCGCGGGGGGCTTTTAAGGAGATGAGGATGTCGAGGTAGTTGAAAGAGTACCAAGTAGTGGTCCCAGTGAAGTTGAGGATTCTAGCAATATCCTGCATTTCATGGTGAGGAACATTCCATATACATTCGACTTTTGAGTTCATTGACCTTTCCTCCCGAGGTTGTTGTGTAGTTGTCGATTGTTGCTTTGAATCTTCTTGCTAAAATAGTTGAGGCCCCTCCCAACACGATGGTGTCATCCGCAAATTGAGAGTTGTTTATTCTTTTTACTCCTTGAGCGATTTTTATCCCAGGGATGAGTTTGTTTTCTCTATCTTTGTCCAACTTCTTATTGAGGAATTCGGCCATGAGGATGTAACAGATGGGGGACAGAGGACAGCCTTGTCAAAGACCTATGGAAAGTTGGAAGAAGGGGGTGGGCCTCCCATTTACAAGAGGGGCAATCCAGGGGGAGTGGATGCAAGCGTGGATCCAAGAGAGGTAGAGGCCATTGAAACCAAACCTGGAGAGAACTATTAGAAGGAAGTTGTGACTGACCTTGTTGAAGGCATTTTCCATATCAAGTTTAATGGCCATGCCTTTATCATTTCTAGATTGATTTGAGTGAATAGCCTCTTTTACCAGTATAATATTATCAACCATTTGTCTATTTTCAACGAAACCTCTGTGGCTTGGGGAGATGAGGGAGGGCAGGAAGGGTTTTATTCTGTTGGCGAGGAATTTGGAGAAAATTTTGCAGGAAACGTTGCAGAGGAAGATGGGTCTAAATCTGCTAAAGGATGAAGGGTTAGAGTCTTTAGGGATTAGGGATAGGAAGGTGGAATTCATTCTCCCTCCTATCAAGGCAGTTCTCTGGATGTATTAAGGCATTCTAATCAAGTCTTTTCGAATGATCCCCCAACAATTTTGGTAGAAGTGGGCCGAAAACCCATCCAGTCTCAGAGATTTGCCTGGGTTCATCGATTTTATGACAACCCAAACCTCTTCTTTTGTAATGATCTTGCAAAGTTGATCATTTTCTTTAGGCTCTAGAAGTAGGGGAATGGGATCGAGCATTCTTTCTATGGTGTCAAGGTTATAAGTGGGTTGCTCCTTGTAGAGGGCTTTGAAATGTTGGGAGGTTATTTTTTTATTTTCTCGTAATCTGTAATCAAGCGACCGTCCTCGGTGGTGATTTCAGATACTCCGTTTCTCCAAATTCTGGCCTTAGCTTGTCTATGGAAAAATTTAGTATTTTTGTCCCCTGCTTGAAGCCAAAGGCTTCTTGATTTTAAGCTCCACTATTCTTCTTCAGTTTTCAGAATTGACATGTACATTTTGAAAATGATTCTCTCTTCTTCCAGTGTAGAAAGAACAACTTGCTCCCCTTCCAATTTCTCTCTTAAACTGTCCAACTTTTTTTCCAGTTGGATTTTGGATTGGCCTAAGGCGATCGGTTTTGATTTAATCCAAATTTTCAGAGCTTCTTTAAGCTTACTGATTTTTTGTTCCCATATATCTATGGGGGAGACGTCGATCCATTGGTTCCACGTTAAATCAATAATGGAGAGGGCGGAGGGGTCAAGAAGCTAGTGAGGGTTATATCGGAAGGGGATTGGTCCGAGATTAAAAGGATAAGCAAGGAAAAGGGATATAGATCGGTGATCGGATCCAACCCAAGAGAGGATGGAGGAAGCAGGGATAAGAGGGGAGCTGAGGAGGGGGTCGCTAAGGAAGAATCCATCTAGCCTCGTCACGATATGGGCAGAGCCATATCTATTATTGGACCAGGTGAACTTGCCACTTGTGGGATTTATGTCTAAAAGATCCCAAGAGGAGGAGAAGTCTTCCATAATCTCCCTGCAAAGATCTCAGACTATATTGCCACCTATTTTTTCTATGTTGCATAGAATGGTATTAAAATCCCCCGCCGCTTCGACACAGATCCGCGTGCAAGCTTGCAGACCATCCTTGGGTTCAACTTGGTCTATGTATTTGCCCAGTGTGTTTCCAATATTTTGGATAGTTTCATCATTCCAATAGTGGAGGGGGAGATAAGGGAGACGAACCTAAACAGGAACTGCTTTGGGGATGCCATTTTCTACATATAAATCGAGCATCCAACAATTTAAGTACAAACCTCTTGAGCCCATGAAGTATGGTCTACTATTGAAGATAAGATCCTTATCATTTTTTTCTTCGAAATAAAATGCGTAAAATCCCTTTCCACAAATAACATGGGTGAGACGTCCTTTGATAAGCGGCTTTCAGTTTCGCTCTAACCAGAGGGCCATTATTTTTGGGGAGGGCCATGTACCTATAAACTGGCCAATAAGTCCATTTTCCACTAGTTTCAAAGCATGGGCTCTAGAGGCTGGCTGAACTGGGACAGATGGGATTTCGTCCACTTTTTTTACGAACTTCGAGTTTTGTTGCTACTGAGGGGGTTTCGAGAGAGCAACTATGAGGGAGGAGAATGTTGCAATGTAAGGAGGAGGGGGCGAGGGGGCACCCCCACCCGAGGCTGAAACCATGAGAGGGAGGCAGAAGCAGGGGCAGCGGAAGGGCTGGCTAGGGTTTGTGCAGAGGGGAAACGCTAATCAAAATTATTGTTACCAATCCCCATTCTCAAAATTCTCCGCGCCCATCTAGTTTAAGTCCTTACAATTTCTTTTATTGTAAATAATTTTCTTTTTATTTAATTTATTTTTGTTTTATTTGTTTTATTTTATTTAGTTATTTTATTTTAATTTTTTAGCCAACCTTGTCAACTTTACTAAGGTGACACACCTACCCCACATTGGTTGTTCATATCAAATCTCTCTTTTATATATGCATATATATATATAGCTAACATATACTATTAATATACTATTATCATTTATTATAAGTATTATATATATATATATTTAAATCATTCACATGATGGTGTGACAACTTCTTTTATTATATTTATCATATTGGGTTGTCAATGCTCACAGCTACTATCAATGTAATAATTGTAACTTTGTATTAGTTGACATGTCTTTCAATTTCTTATAAGTTGTATTAGCTTACATATCTCTGGTATTGTTATTTTTTTTAATTTGATTTTTTTAGTTGACATGGATAATGTGACACATCTATCTAGTATTGGTTGTAAAAAGCACCTTTTGGCACTAGATCCCTCTTAGCTCTAGATTTATTAAGAAATGAGAGGGATGAAATCTCTTGAGCTGTAAATCTTTTTACATTTTAAGATGGATCTATGGTGGTTGTAGTCTCTCTTAACTTAGAACTCACAACTTGTGAAAATAAGGATATGTAAAAATACAACTTTTATTATTGTTAAGATATTTTATATTTTCAATCTCTCTCATGCATTATTTGTATCTATATTTTGCTAACTATTATTATTTATTATATTTGATATATATTTTAATCATACTGTCCTTACTAACTGAGGAACTCCAGAAAATCATTCCTCCCAACCATCCAAAGTAAACCCAATTGAAAATAATCTTAAAAATATGTTTACAACTATTAGATGTATTTATTGTTCAATCATAACATCTTTACAGGTTAAGTGAAAAATTTAAACCAAATACATTTTTAAAATTTTTATTAAAAAAATTAAATATTAAATATATATTTTTTACAAATCTCTATTTTTTATTCTAAAATTAAATAAACAAAAATAAATTTAATTCAGCTATTTTAATAACTCTTAACAATAAAGTACCTAGAATTTTTTTAATGATGTAATATTTAAAATGAATTTTTATTTTCTATAAAGTTTGAAAAGATTTCACATTTTAAAATGTTATGAATAAACTTAATTTTTTTAATAATAATGATGAAATTATCCCAAAAAAAAAAAATATATATATATATATATATATATATATATATAATAAGATAATATCTCTATATCCTATTGACAATATCATTATTGAAATGACTTAAACAAATACTTGTAGTTTAATTTTGTATTAGTTGATCTCTTTCAGTATTTTTGAAAGTTGTATTAGTTGAATAATTTCTCAATATTCAATATTTATAAAAGTATATTTATTGTTTAATTATAATATCTATGTTTCTATTAAACTTATAAATTAAATACATTTTAAATTTTTAAGAAAATTATATATATATATATATATATATATATATATATATATATATATATATATATATATATATACTAATTTTAATAAATATTTTGTTTTTTTATAATATAATATAAAAAATAAATAAATATTAAAATATTTTATATCAATATAAATATTTAAAATGAAATTTTATTTTTTACAATGTTTTAAAGAAACCTAACAATTCAAAATATTATGAATTAAAATAAAAAATTTAAATCATAATGATATAATTATGCAAATCAAAATAAAAACTTTAAAAACAAATAAAATAAAATAAAGTTAAAAAACATTTTAAAAAAATATGTAATAAAAATAAATAAAATAAAATAGATTTATCACACATTTAAAAATATGTAATAAAAATGAATAAAAAATAAAAATTATGACACATTTAAAATATATGTAACTAAATTCTACTTGCCATACCAGTTAAGTGGTTTAAACAAATGTAACTAAATTCTACTTGCCATACCAGTTAAGTGGTTTAAACAAATGAATGTGTGAATTTAAATAATAAAAAAAAACTCATTAATAAAATGATCAAATCATACAAAACCAAAAAACAACTTTAAAAACAAATAAACTAATGTTCCGACGCACATACCACATGAATTCTGTACCTCAATCCTATTTGCGGTATCATTGTAGTGACATACCACATATGAACTCTGTACCTCAATCCTATTTGAGGTATCATTGTAGTGACTTGAACAAATGGATGTGTAAATTTGATAGAATTCCATTAGAAGTTTACATTAATTTATAGACTTGGAGCCCTTAATATGCCACTCCGGATTTAAAAGAATACAAAATTGTCTCTAGAAGCTTCAGACTGGGTTCATCCACTGGGATAATCTTTTGAGCTAAGAGCGCCAGTTCATAATTTAGAAAAATAAATTGCACATTCTGATTTGATATAAAGAGAAAACAAACCCAAAAGCTCCATCGACGAAAAAGACACGTCCCTTGTTACAATTTATGTATATATATGTTGATACAAGAGAAGAAAATGCCTTGCTACGAATAACCCTCAATTGAATTGAAGTTGAAAAATACAAGAATGACCAGACTGAATAGTACAGACACATACGGAAACAAATAACGAGAGTAGGCATTAACATTTGGATGGCCATTTTTAGATGTAGCACCTTTAATGGGCGCAGAAGCCCTTGAATTAGCTGTAACTGGTGCAGCTGCAGCAGCAGATGGCAAGGGAGGATCTATCACATCTTCTAGAAATGGAGGTGGAGCCAGAACAGGTAACCGTGAAGGAGGCATGGCAGCTAAAAGTGCTCCAGGTTCAACCAGAAACATGGAATAATCACTATTTCTTCTAGGATGAAGACAAGCATTATCTGTCATCAAATCAAATCAAACAAAACAAAACAGCAGCTATTAATTAGGAAAGCATCTTGTCGCATGCTGAAACAAAAACAACAAATGCATGTCATCTGTGTTAGAGTAATCTGTAGTAGAAAGTTTGGAATTTAAATTCATGTTCAGACAGTGCATGTAGGCGTATGAATTATTACTACAAATGGCTGCAACTGCAAGATGAGCAGAAAAGCAGGCAGGCGATGGACTTACTCATATATGCTCGGGCTGTGGCCGGAAATTCAGTTATAAGACCATCCACTTTAGCAACATTTACAAAGGTGTTGATTTCCATTGTTGGATCTGCAAGATAGTCGAATGCTAGACTGAAGAACTCATTCCTCAAACGAAATACGAAGACCGTGAGATTGTGAAGATGCATACGGCTTACAATATCCGTATTATTGATGAGGAAATATTCAGAGGCAGAGAGAACTACGCTCCTGGATAACGTCACAGTGTCAGCAAACTCTTTAATCTCCTTGATTGTTGTATCTGGGACTGTAACATTAGGGTCCGCTATTTGGTAAACAAGCTTATAACCAGTGGTGTTTTGTCTCAACTTCCGCAGAACAGCACTATCATCAGATTGGATAAGTACCCGCTCAGTCATATTGTCATAGCCAGCCTTTTTTAAGGCACCTACAACTGCGCTTGTAACATCAAGGCCCCGCTTTGACACTAGGTATCGCGCATACTGCAGCAGGGAAAAGAAAGCAAATTAGTAATGATAATTATGGAACTTGAAGATACATATTTCAATCAAATATATAACGACTTCGACTGGTCAAGTAATAGCGCCATTAAAATTTGCAAAATAATCGTGCAAGTCATTGCTTCATGGATTTCTCCAGATAAGGAAGGGCATTAAAAACTAGAAGGGAAGACTGCCGACGTTTTCTTATAATATAAATGAGAACCTATCTACAAAACAGTTGATCAGGATCTCATGTGCCTTAATAGTCAAAGCAGGAGCTGTTTGCATTGCTTTGATTTGCGTAAATAAAATTTCGTAATGCTTTTCAAAGTTTTAAGAAAATTTTTATTATTAAATCGGTTTTTTTGCCAAGTATATATAGGTTCTCTATTTTATTAGGTACGGATAAAAAAGAAAGGCTGACAGTTACATGGCGAATGCGCTATTAAATATGACGATTAAGGCAATAGTAGCGTGATGATTAAGCCCTAAGCCAGTCGAGTTAAAGCGAAGTTTGGGGTTTTAGTTCCATTTCCAGTGATATTTGATATTCTGTCAAGCTATTTCTAGCATGTAATTAATTTGTTTCCATCTTCCTCTCTAGGAATTTCACTTAGCTTTTTTCTTTCTTTTGCCTTAGAGAATTCATTAGCCTATGTAATTGTGGCAAAAACCCCTTTGCTGCAGAAAGACTGTAGGTTTTATCATAGGCACTGCAGCAGCAGCGTGCTATACCCTCTAAATCTCTCCATAGAGAAGCAAGTGCCTCTGTTTAATTCAATTTATAATATGCTAGTCTCTGCGTCCTTTTACCTTGCCAAAATATATCTATGCTGTTTTATTGTATAAGAGCCAATATACTCTGTTATTTTGTACTTCAGCACATAGTACTTTGTTATTTTCTTCGTTAGTTCGTTGTTATCTTTAATATCTTTCACTTGGTATTAGAACTGATATTATAAGAAGTTTTTGTACAAGAATTGTAGCAAGGAAGAATGGTTAATAGCAACTTTCCCTAGCAGATTCCACAGTTTGCAGGAGAAAATTATGAATATTGGAGCATGAAAATGAAGACCCTGTTGGTGTCCCAAGGCCTCTGGAACTGGGTTTGCTGAACCTGCAGATCAAAATGCCTTATATGCTTTGACAGTAAATCAAGAAAATAAGCTAAAAGATAACTGTCAAAAGGATAATCAGGTCCTATTCGCTATACAATCTGCATTGAATGTGTCAACCTTCACCAGGATCACTGGGGTGACAAAATCAAAGCATGCTCGGGACATTTTGCACATTGTCTACCAAGGATTAGACAATGTCAAATTGGTAAGGCTTCAAACTCTCAAAAGAGAATTTGAAAGTTTAAAAATGAAAGACACCAAGTCAAGATTTTATCGCTAGGACCCAAGATATTGTAAGTGGAATGAGGTCTCACCGGGAATTTGTCATAGAACAGAGAATTTTGGAGAAAACATTGAGATCTTTTCTCCATAGTATGGTCTGGTGGCCATAGTCATTGAAGAAAGAAAAGATCTCACCACATTGAAACTGATTGCACTGGTAAGTTCTCTGCAGTTACACGAGAAGCGTACGCAACGCTTTCCAGAGAACTTGGTGCAGGCCTTTCAATGTTTTGTTAAAATTAATGAGAAAACTCCAAAACTTCCTCCTAATCAAAAGAAAACACAAAGGGAGCCTTCCATCAATAGTGTACATGCAAGAGGCAGAGGAAGAGGAAAAGGAATAGCACATTGCAGAGGAAGAGGAAGATGTTATTCGGACTGCAGAAATATCTAGTGCAGATATTGCCAATGCCTTGGGCACCATGACTCTGAGTGAATTGATGTCTCAAGGGGACTCTGTCATAGAACAGAGAATTGTGGAAAAAATATTGAGATTTCTTCTTCCAAAGTATGATACAATGGCCATAACCATTGAAGAAAGCAAAGATCTTCTTGTTGTATTTTGATAAATCTACATAAACTTCTTTATATATATATATACCCATTTAAGATACAATCCACTTTGTGCAGAGTTTGCCATATGGTGTCAAAACTTGCCACTGGGGTAAAGGTTTCTGTGATGTCCCGTTCCCAAGAGTAGGCCAGCAGAGAGTGACTTAGTAATCTATTTGTTCCCGTAGACTATAGTCAGGCACAAACACGGAACAGGGGGAGAAATAAGGGTGAATAAGTGGCTAAACCATGAATTAAGCCAAAAAGCATAGGAAAAGTCTCTTAAGCTAAAGTCAACGGAGAAATAGAAGAAAAAGGTGTTGAAGGGGAGACTTAATTAATTAATCACTCACCTTAGGAGGAAAAGTGCCTAGCTTAAGTGATGTCAACGGAAAATTAGATCGGGGAAGGTATAAAAGGAGGAATTCGACCTAATTCCTCGTAATGTTATGATTTGTTGTTGAGAACTATTTCAAGAGGAGGAAATCGACCTCTTTGATGTTTTGTGGATTTCTGGAGGAAGCCACCACCCAGATTGGTTTCGGTGTTGGAAGACACGCCCTAGCCTATCGGAGATACCATCTCGGTAGTTCATTGTGCCAGTTCAGGAGTATTCAGATCTATTGCAGAGATTCTGCAGCGCAGCCAGTGAGGGCGCAAGGGTTAGAGAGGGTTTTGTGTAGCTGCACGAGACTAGGACGTATCTCAACGATTCCTTCCGACACAGTTGAGGATCAGCCAGGACGCTTCTTTTGAGCCACCAGTCATCAGATTCTAAGGGAGGAATCTACCAAGGTGCATCAGACAGCCAGGAAATGCACAGCTCTTGAGGAGGGACGTTTGGGGTTCCAGGGAGCTTTCCAATCAGATTAGAGGAAACCCTTCCGACCCAATACAGAGGAGGCCAAGGTGCACATTTCGAGATAGATATCAGTGGATTCCATCGATGGAATCACTAGGGCACACTCACAGAGCCTAGGAGGTGCACAACCCCCCAAGGGATGTCACCTGGGGGTCATCCAGAGCTTTAGGGGTCAGAGCTTCGGTCTGACAGTTATCAGGAGGAGCCTAGAGGCCAGGGCGCTCAGTTTGGGACAGTTTCCAGGCGGATCTGTCGAGTATAGACACCAGGGCAAGTTATCCAGCATTTGCAGCAGTTGTCGTGAGTTTACGGAATTGCATTTTGTCGATCTATCCGTGCTTGTGCAGATCTATCCACATCTTCTATTCACGGGTATTTTGTATTAGTCGCATTGCATTCCAATGACGATCCATGTGATCTAGCTGATGATTATTTCTCTGCTTTCCGCATATCAGTTATGTTTCCTTCCTTTTTCCATATAATACATGCTATTGAGATTGTGTTGGTTCATTACTTCGCATGCTTCATATATATGTTCAAACCTTATTTGTATGGCACACACATGCAAAAATCACCAAGCATGTTAAACAATTAATTAAACGCATCCAAAAATCCCCAGAGTATCAGATCCGAGAGTCAGAACACTAGTTCAGCAATAGATATCCAGATCCGTTGTATTTGGGATATTTCAGTTTCAGAATAATCTACACTTAGTTTTTATACAATTTTTGTACAAAATCCTTGGCACCAACTCTTGCCTTGTGTCGATCCACAGAACTATGTGTAACATACCCTGTCATCTAAATACACTGAAATCGACAATATTACATGTAATTTACAGGCAATTACAAATATGCAATGGAATTAAGATTGCCTATGACAAATTTCTCCATCACCCATAAATCCATTCAACCCTTTAAGTTCTTAAAAAATATCTTTGATTATACATGAATTAGTTACAGCTAGTACATGGGAAAAACACAATAGCTTACATATACAGTGCATTAATTACTTTTATTCCATGAATCTGGTATCCTCCATGACACCCACAAAGCCAATTACATCATATTTAACATAGCTGGAAATTGTTTTACAAACAGACAGAATTATACCTTCTGAATGACAACTAACGGTTGTAACAGCCTTTTAAATCTACATATAAATCTCTGCCAGACAACCTAGATTCCACTCCTGAGCCAATGCTCATTTCCATCCTTGTATCTTCACAAATTAAACACATTGTTCATTTACAACAACAAGAAGATGGGGCACTAAAGGTGATCCTATCATGTTGTTGTTGCAACTTAGTGAGATGAAAAAGAAAGAGAATGAAACTGTTAAAAAATTTGATACTAGATTTGAAAGGTTGCTTCAACAAATTCCTGACAATATTAGCCCCAAAGATGATGCTATCCTCTTCCTTTATGTCAATGCTTACGTAGGACAATTTGGGTTCATGCTCAAGGATAAGTTTCCACAGAACCTTGGAGAGACCCAAGAGCAAGCCGCAAAAATTGAAGCAAATCTTTTGTCCTCCAAAGTTGAGCCTTTTTGTGTCCCTAGAACCAAGGCTCATACCAAGCCAAGAACAATGCATAGCACTGAACCAACCCAAGACATACATGATCCATGGGCTCAAAAAATTGAACAAGCCATAAATGGCCTTGCTCAAACCCAAACCTTATTGCTGAATAAAGTTACTAACATGGAAAGGATTCAACAACAGATTACGAGACCTCCATACAAGGGTCAACCACAAAGGCAAAAACAAACATGGAATCCTAGGCCTCCAAATGAGCAAAGGGTCCCTAATACCTTGGCACCTACAAATGTCATAAACCTGGAATAGGCCCCTTGGTGTTTGCCTTGTGGGGATGCTCATTGGGAGCATGAATGTCCAAGAAATAGTTCTAGTAATGGTAGTAATGAAGGCCCTGATTACATGAACTTCCTTGATACATTGGATCCTATTTACACCATAGTTTCCAAGGAATACTTCAATGTGACCAAAGAACAACTTGAGCAAAGCAAGAAGGAAGCCACTAGGAAAGCTAGGATGGAAATCTTGAACCAAATGGATGAAGAGTCAAGGGAAAGGCTTGGGAAAAAGGAGTTACAAGTTTATGCTAGACAAAAGAATGCTCCCCAAGCCCCTCCTAGTGATCCTAGTTTTCCCCGGCAAAGACCTCATTTACCATCAAATGATAACATTCCTCCTCAACCAACATTGCCTAGAAGTGATGAAATAAACTTGAACATTGATATAGATGGCATATTAGCAAAGGTTAACATACATGTTCCTCTCCACTAAGATAATCAAGATCCCTTCCATGAGGAACAAGGTAGAAAGGTTCCTAAGGGTACAACAGGAACCTGGGGATTATCCTATATTGTTACAAGCCAATCATTTTAGACGAACTAATGAAGAAAATCCACCTTTCTTCATCTTTTTGGTGCTAAATGATATGTGGCTTCACAATTGTATGCTTGATTTTGGAGTGTCAGCAAATGTCATAACCTTGAAGGTCATGACACAGTTAGGCTTGGAAATCACAAGACCATATAGAAATGTTTGTGGGATTGATTCCAAAGCTATTGGGGTATGTGGTTTGATAGAAGACCTTGAAGTTCGCCTTGCTAGGTATCCTAAGATCATTATTATGATGGGTGTTGTGGTTCTTGATGTGCCTGATACCTGGGGAATGCTTTTATCTAGGAAGTGGGTTGCAACTACGGGTGGTACTTTACAGATGGACCTCTCTTGTGCCACCATTCCAATTGGAAATGAATCCCATGCTATCTTATACAATCAATCCAAGAAGAGAAACCATGTGGAAGATCCTGGAAGTGATTCTGAATTTGACACATCCTCAGAGGAAGGCCATTCTAAAGAACCCATAGATCCCCCTCTTGATTTTGACCCTTCTCAAGATAATCTCCCTTTTGCTCAAGAAGAAGATATCATGGATGTAATATGGCCTAAAAGGGAGGATTACCAAAGACAACTTGATAAATACAAAAATCAAGGACTTGGGCTCCATTACAATTTTGAAAAGGGGCAATGAAAGAAAGTTGCATGCAGAAGATCAAAGAAACATTGCTTTGATAAGGCCCCATTCTCCTACTTTAAAACAAGGAAGACATACTCAAGGAGGGAGAAAAGTGATTGAATCCTGTTATCCCTCACTCTTAGGGATAACTAGGAGATCATGTCTCGAGGCCCACAGGTCCTAGACATGGAGTACCGAGAGCCGGATCGACTTTAGCATGCCCCTGGAGGGCCCATCTTTTCTCCCTTTCAGGGCCTCTACCTTTTCAGCAGCAGCAGCATCCATCACCATCGACTTGGTCTTGTGTCTGAGATGGTTCTTGCTCCATGAGGTAATGAGTCCGGGTATCATGGTATGTGTCACTCTGATCTTCAAAACCTTTGAATATGTGCATTTAATTCCTTTTGTTTCTAACAAATGCTTGGATCTTATACTTTCCCACTTGACCATGTCTGGGGGGATTGACAAGATGCCCTAGTAACCTGTGTCCGTAGGTTCTGGTTTGCCACTGGGGGGATTTCTAAAAAGCCATCGTCCATTCCCATCATAGCATCACCTTTTCATCTTGCTTCCCACTCACCTATCCCATTACACTTGTCCGGGCACTGGGTTGACCTATCATTTGAGGATTGCACCTTACCTAATGGGAAGAAGGGGCTAAAGGCCCAGAAGGTAAAAGCAAGCTCGCAAAAGATAAAAGCCTTAGAATAAAACCTCGAGATGCTTCGCCCAGGGATCCCCGAGGAAGCAATAAAAGGCTTCTCAGCAAGAAACAAGAGGGACCCGTGAAATAATAAAACAAGACCTAGTCAGAGGATAGAGGATCTCATCACAAGCCATCCTATTAGGTCCATGGGTACCTAGCAATATGACATCACCACCAGTTGGTTACCATGCCAAGGTAGTGACCCTTGGTTGCATGGCCAAAGGAAAGGGGGTCTCATCACGAGCCAACTTTCTCATTTCTGTGAAAGTACTTGTGGGTAACACTATCACCACTGGTCACCACGCCAAGGCAGTGTCCCCTGATTAACCTCTTGAAGAAAAAGCAATAAAGAATAAAAGAATGAAGAATAAAGAATAAAAGGCAATAAATGGGCTTGGGAAAATTTGCATCCAGGACAGGTGCAACTCGCCTTCTACAAAGGCACCCGCAGGTAAAACTTTGCATCCCCTGCTTCCACTGCTCCCATTGTCAGGACATCCCTTATCCACATCACCCACTTACGTGGCTTAGATGAAGTATTTTCCGGGAACTTTCCTTTTCCAGTGGACACTAGCCCAATAGGACGCCCTATCACTTTCCCCAAACTTGTATTGCAGGCTTGTGTAATGTCTTTGAGCTTTTAACTGAGATAGTAGGGGTTTTATGCACATGTTTAATAATATTGATGATGAGATGTAATTGACATTGCTATGATCCATGTGACTTATGAGCCCATGGAGGGCGTAGCTGTTGATGTGCAGGATCATGCCCGACGGACAGGTACCATGTTGGACCGATACAAATGGGGAGATGATCAATTCGGACCTCCATGGGGCTGAAGAGCCTACCAGATGGATGTTGAGACTCCAGCTAGGGGCAAAGACAGAACAAAGGGGTTTGCACAAGAGAGGAGGACATCTTGCAGAGACACCTCGACAGAACTTGACCCAGGGGGATTGTTCCCTTTTCAGTGGAACGTTGGCCTTGGAAGGCCTAGGACGTCACCCTTCATGACCATGATGTCACCTAGCAGCATGGACGCTTTGGGAGAGAGCTAGGGCAATTTTGGCACGTGTGGCAGGTTGGAGAAGCCCAAGGAGGGCTAACGTTTTTCTCCAGGATGTTGCATTTGCCCTAGAAGGGGTTAACGTCACCCTAAAAGGGGCACGACGTCTCTCTTTAGCTTGATTAGGGTTTGATTTTAAGCATTTAATGTAAAACAATATGATTTTTAGTATTTTGGCCTTGTCAGCCTTTTTATGACCCAAAAGTGAAATTAGGTCATGGTACAGTATAAATTGAGGGTTTTTACTCTCATTTTTTCATCATCTCTCACTCACCACTTGGTGAGGTCTAAAATTTGCGCCCTCTTTAGGGTTTTGGCTGAAATTTTGAGGCGCACTTGCTGAAGGAGATTTTTTATTGGCATTTTGGCATTTATCTTGGTGGAAGGTGTTACAACTAGGGTTTGCTACTTGATTTCTTGGTTGAATGTAAGTAAATTTCTGCAAAACTTCTTAATTGAATGGTTGTAGTTTTATTTCTCTTGCATTTATGGTTATAATTTGTTGATTAAAACCCTGGGGGACAAGCACACATAGAAGGTCCTTGTCTCATGTCCCTATCAAGATTTTTAGCCATTTCATTTGATGAAGATAGAGCCTTGCCTTAGCAACACTCTACTTTTGGCACTCGCTGAAGAGGATTGAGCCTTGCCTTAGCAACACTCAAATCCATCTTCTCCTATGCTAGCCATTTTTACTTTTCTAAAGCTAAGAAGGAAAGACGCATCAAGGCCTAGTTACCCTACACCTTTATGAGTTGATTTTCTAGGGTTTGTTGGTAAAGCCTTGCCATAGAAACACGTTGCCTGCAAAACCTCTTGTCTTAAGTTTTATGAAACCTTTTATGCTAGCCGTTTTTGCCATTGAGCTAAGGAAGGAGGAGAGAGCACTAAGGCCTAGTTCCCCTACACCAAAGTGAGCCTCCCTCCCCTAGGGTTTCATCCTTGAGGCCTTGCCTTTGAAATATCCCTGTTCCGGCTGATCAAGATATTTTCTACTGTTCTAATGCTTTGGCGTGCAGATCTGATACACTAGGGGTTTCTGGATGCGTTTTAGTTGTGTGTTTGAGATGTTCTTCGGTTATTGTGGTTGCATGTGGGTTATTGCAGGTGCATGTTGGTTATTACATGTGCATGTTGCATATTTAATGTTTAACAATCATATAAGGGTGCATGCA
>ML781448.1:1023345-1057366 GCA_009831015.1 Picea engelmannii
GCGGTTCCTGAGTCTGAGTCCACAATACTCTACTAAGGTCATGTCCTGATGGAAGTCAGGGCCCAAGGCCGCATACTCTCTCCGGTACTCTGCAATGTCCTCTGCATGTGTGGGCGGTCTCGGTACTATCGGTATCTGAGCTGCTACCGAGGTTGCCCTCTGGAAACTGGGAAACAACGGACGTGGAATCCTACTCGCAGAGGTATACGTGCGAGTGGGTGACTGGGGTCTACTACCTTCCCTTGAGTTCCCATGCGCTACATGTGGGCCTTGTGTGCCCGGAATGTCCACCATAGCCAGTCTATCCGCTACCTGAGCCAAAGACTGAGACATGGTCCGCTGGCTAGCTAGCATGTCACTGATAATCTGCATGAAGGCTACGTCTGGATCCACGGGGGCCTTACCACTACCCTCTGGTCGTTCATACTTGTCACCAAGCCTCTTCTCTGCTTCGCGCTCTGCTCGTCGCTCTGCTTCTCTAAGTGCCTCTTCCTCTTCCTCTGAACTGGGAGGGAAGGGGAAAGTTAGGCCTGTCCCTTCTTCCCCAACGCCTGTTATACGTGACATATTCGTCACCTTCGTGCTCACGGCCATCTGGTTCTTCTGCAAGATTCATGATCTTTAGTCACAGGCTGGCAGGACTAAAGCTCTGATACCACTGAAATATCCCTGATCCGACTGATCAAGATATTTGCTACTGTTCAAATGCTTTGGCGTGCAGATCTGATACACTGGGGGTTTCTGGATGCGTTTTAGCTGTGTGTTTGAGATGTTCTTCGGTTATTGTGGTTGCATGTGGGTTATTGCAGGTGCATGTTGGTTATTACATGTGCATGTTGCATATTTAATGTTTAACAATCATATAAGGGTGCATGCAAGAGTATAGAATGTCAACTGCTCAATATCATGAATAATAATGGTTCATGCAATGCAATGCCAAATGTCTGTCCGGGGTAACTGCGCCCTGAATGGCTGGACGGATCGATCTGCAAGATTCCACCGTCGAAATCTGACGGTAGATGGCTCAATGGAAGCGCCCTAGCTAGATCTCTACTGGGTCGGAACGAATCTGCAATCGGGACACAGGTCTATTGCAGATCTCTGAATCCTCAAAATGGCTTGCGCCCTCCTTGGCTGAGTTGCGCCCTCCACAAAGAATACTCCTGAAATGAATGGTGAAATACCTGGATGGTATCTCTGATGGGCTAGGGTGTGTCTCTCAACACCGAAACCGATCAATGGTGGTGGTTTCCTCCAGAAATCCACAAAACAGTAAGGTCGACTCTCCTCCTCCTCTCGGAACTCTAAACATCAAATCATAACAATGCATAATGAGGAATTAGGTCAAATTCCTCCCTTTATATCTTTTCCGATCTAATTCTTCGTTGACCTCACTTAACCTAGGCGTCTTTCCTCCTTGAGTGATTTATTTGTCAATTAAGTCCCCCCTTAACACCTTTTCATTCTAATTCTCCGTTGACTTAGGCTTAAGTGAGTTTTCCCAAGTATTTTGGCTTAATTCCTCGTTTAGCCGTTAATTCTTCCTTATTTCTCCATCTTGTTCCCTGTTTGTGCCTGACTATAGTCTACGAGAACATATAGACTACTAAGTCACTCCCTGCTAGCCTACTCTTGGGGACGGGACATCACAGCGTTAGCAACACCTCAAGGTCTAACCCTCTTGTCCTTAGTCTTATTGTTTTCACTTGATCCTTCAACTTTTGTGTCCTCTACTTTTGACTCCATTAACCCTAAGGCACTGATCTAAAAGACCTCTTTGTCTTGAGTAAACTTGATCACAATCTCAATCAAACACTCCAAAGCAATTACTAATCTTTCTAACCCTAGCCTAAAGACTAACCCTACTAACTAATTGTTGCCGTCATCTTTTGCTATTAAAACTCATTGTGCAGCTATTGTTTTTCTTATGAGCAATTGAATGGTTATTTAAGGCATTGCTTAAATGAAGTGTTAATTATTACAATTGAATGTCGCGTTTTCTTAACATTTATTGAAGAAGTGACATTGTGTATTATTGTTATTTTCTAAACATTGACTTCGTCAATATTTATTACTCAATTGCTTATACATATTAGATAGTCATTGATTACATGAAGTACTAACCAAGTGAGTAAGCTTGCATATATTTGTTTCTTGTTGCTTTGTCTCGGGCAGGTGCATCTCTATTTTTGGTTATACTTCTCTTTATTGGCTATTAGCCGGACTATCTGCTCAGTGGTGACTTGTGAGGGGGGAATTTACCTTTTATCTTACAATCCTTTACCTTCTCAAAACCCCAAGTCAACGAGGACGTCTCCCATGGGTCTTACCTCCCTAAACAGAAAGAACCATCCTATCGAGGTGACATTGGGTAGGATTGGTTCCAGTTACGCCAGTTTGCCTCTTCATATCTAGGTTTTATCCTTACTACAAACTGTGCGATAACAAATCCAAAGTAACAGAGGAAGATTTTCAACTAGTTAAGTTGGTACACATGTGGGACAAAAGAAATGGCAAACCAAATATGCACAAGGATTTTGATTGTTTATGGCAAGGCCCTTATAACATTGAGAAGAAGACTATCAATGACTTCTTTTACTTATCTACCCTGGGAGGAAGGAAACTGCGACTTCCCATTAGTGCATCCCTCCAAAATCCCCATCGTGGAGAGGAGACTTGAATTCTCACCTTTAGAACAATTTAGAGTAGGTAGTCTAGATATATCATATTGTGTGCTTGCTTTATTGCATTATTTTCCTTTTATTGATATTATTTTTTGCTTCATTATGCATTACTGTTAGCTTAGCATTTATATTATTAAAAAATGATAGATTGATGAAAAGGAAAAAAAAAAACCTTCTTGCATGGTTTTATATTTTCATAAACCAGGGCAAATAACATCCCCCTTCCTTATAATACTAATGTGTGCATGTTAGAATATACCAAGATGTTTTAGAGTGATGCAGGTTGCAGATCTTGGACTAACAAAGATGTTGAAGTTCTCATGTGCTCTACGGTGAGCATATGTTCCCATGTTGGAGCCATATGTTACTCCCTCCCACCTCGGGGTAGCTAGAGAAGATCATGTCTCATGGCCCGCAATGAAGACAATGATCCTGACGATGATGACGATCAACATATCCACAAAAAACAATGCCAAAATCCCCCTTAGATGTTTATTCCTCACCAGCATGGTTCATCACACTCAATCAACAAGGCTCATTGGGAGATGGTGTCCCGACACATTATGAGGTACAATAGTCCTTGCTTCTTATAAAGTGTCATATTTAATACATTGGCCATTTAAGTGATGATCACAGGTTGAAGTTGGATAATGAATCATGAGCTCAAAGGTTATGTTTTTTGCCTTGTTTCACCTTGGTGGCCATCCTGGACATCCTAGTCCTATGTTGTCACTCCCGAGGAAAAGGGATACTACTGGTGGTTCCTTGAAAGGGGGAGCGTACCATTCCCAATCATACTTACCACTTTGACATCCTTGATCCTTCCATTCTCCCACCTTTTGGGTAATGTGGTAACATGTACACCAAAAAGGCATGTACCTCATTCTCTTATGAGAAGAAGGGGCTAAAGGCCTAGAGGTAGATTGCAACAGGATGAAAAAAAGAAAGAAATGGTATAATGAGGATAGTTAAAAACCATAGTCCATAATTGAGTTCTACCCCCTCATTAATGGTGATCGTCCCTAGTCCTAATGTGAATAAACGCATTCATCAATAAAAAAAAGGACTCGAATGTATCCTGAATAAAGAAAAAGGGGTTTGGAATGAAAAAAGCGTCGAGGAAAGGGTAACTCAATAACCAAGCACACCCTCTACAAAGGCACACATGGAGATGAGCATACATTGTCTTGCATGTTAATGACCCCATGCTCAGAAGTAAACCCCATGACCACGTCACATTCATTACATATCTCTGATGGGTTTTGTTGTCGTCCTAATACACACCTACAAGCGTGGAGAAGTCTCCAACCCACTTGGTGTGTCCTTGGAGGCACAAACCTAAGTCTAGACCCACTGTCACCTCGATCTAGACTCCTTCCGTCTAGGCTCACTCCTAGGGAATCCAAGGGGGGTAGACCCTATTAAACTATGTGAAGTTTTTATTAAAGTTATGGTAGTTAATTGATTTATTGATTAAGGAGACCCAGCCCAATGACAACTTCACATAGTTTAATAGGGTCTACCCCCTTGGCTTCCCTAGGAGTGAGCCTAGACGGAAGGAGTTAATTGATTTATTGATTAGGGAGACCCAGCCCAATGACAAGAAATCATGCAAATGCAATATTTCAATGACAAGCAATCAGTGTCGAAGAGCATATGAGCAATTTTTGGGCGTTTTTTCAGCTTCACCCCGTCAGTGATGATGTTGAAGACCTTGTCATGAAATTGTTCTCTGCTACCCTCCTTGATGCTTCAAGACATTGGTACCACAGTCTTCCCGATGGCAGTATTAAAACCATGGACAAACTAGAAGAAGCCTTTCTCAAAAGATGGAGTATCAAAGAAGACCCTAACATGCTTCTAACTAGGCTAAATTCCCTTTGGAAACATGAGAATGAGACCATTCAGGAATTCCACACTAGATTTGAAACCCTGTTGTAGAAAATCCCTGTGAGCCATCATCCAACCGATAATTTCCTCGTTTACATCTACACCAAAGCTTTCACTGGTCAACTAGGGTATCTCCTCAAGGACAAAAACCCCCAAACAATCCAAGAAGCCCAAGAATTAGCTACAAAGATTGAAGGAAACCTCTACTCATCCAAGATTGAGCATTTCTCAAACTCAAAGGGCAAAATGGACACTAAACCTAAGACAGTCCACAACATTGAGCCTACTTCAGACCTTTGCGCCAGCATAGCAAAGTTACAAACAACCATGGATGGCATGATAAAAAATCAGGAGTTGATGATGAGTAGGATTGTCAACCTGGAAAGAGCCTACAGCCAAGCACCTAGGGTCCCGTACAAAGGACAATTCCAAAAGGGGAACCAAATCTATAAACCAAAGAATGATCAAGAGGTTCCAAAAACTTTAGCTCCTGCAAATGTTTTGGATGAAAATCCTTGGTGCTTGAAGTGTAGTGAAGCACATTGGGAACATGAGTGTCCTTACAACATGTTAGTTTTTCATAGCATTTAGGCTGAATATGAAGTTCATTTCATTTTAACAATTAACCATAACCATAAATGTTGCAGCAACCAAGATCACATGAAGAAGCACCATGCACAATAACACAAGATATATCTTGGGAAACCCTTCTCAAACAAGGGAGCAAAAACCGGCCAAATCCTTTGCTATACTCTTCAAGAGAAAGACCTTTTCACCACCAAGAATATCCTAGCACACAAGAGGGTGCACAAAACCTAGAAACCCTAGCGCCCAAGAGAGGTGCGCAACTTTTACCAAGAAGTGTACTTGCTGAAATTTCCAAAACTTACAAGTGAGTGTGTGTCTACAAATGAAAGATTTCATCTTACTTATATTAGACTTATCCTATCAACTGAAGTGTCTATTGGCACAATAGGGCCGACCTCACTTAGACATATTAATTGTTTATTATTATAATAATTATTATTACTATTAATATTAATAATAATTATCTTTTACAGTTTATCTTTAGACACAATAAGATAGGACCGACCTGTACCCTTTACACAATAACTAGGGTTACAGGTAGGTCTAACTCTTGAACAATATATAGCAAAGGATCTGATACACCCACTAGTGCTCATCCACTAGGGGCTACATCCATAGGGATGTCATAGACCTAAGTCACTGCATTACACAGATGAACTAGGTCCTCACATGTGCACTTATGCTCAACCATAGTCACATCTGCTCTATAGATCTGCTTTCTCAGTACTACCGACAGGAGGATCATCTGGAGTCTTCACATCAACTCTGTTGCTATTCAAAGGAGGCCATCACATCATCTTTGTTATTATTCTCATGATGATGTGCCCAATGCTTTTCAGGATTTCTCTAACTCAATAGATCGCTCTTAAATCGGATAATCATCTGGAGTTCTTCTCTCTCACATCATGGAGGAGGCCATATACATTCCTAGCCCTTGTCCCAGGCTGGAACCACGAATCCTTTATTAGGGGCTTTCTCTCAGGTTTGTAAGCTGAGAGTAAGACTTCACATAGCTGGTATATTCCACATCTCACGGGTTTGTACGCTGGAGGATGTCTCCTATAGTTGCAATCATTAACACCACAATGGTGGCCATGACCAAGTGAACAATGTGGGCCATATTATAGAAGGCCCCCAAATAGATATCACTCTTGAGGAGCATCGAGAGAGCATAAAAGAAGCAGCCAGGAAGGTTAGAATGGAGGTGATAAACAACCTAGACCAGGAATCAAAAGAGAAATTGAAGAAACAAGAATTTCAGGTGTATAGACGAAAGAAGTTGAACCAACCCATCTCGACCATTCCTGTGGTAACTCAAGCGAAACCTCTACCCTTGGACATTATCCTTCCTAAGACATCCAAAACCGAAAGGGTGGACTTAAACTTTGACTTCGAAGGGGCACTGTCTAAGATGCACGTAACCATCCCTCTGAGAGAAGTCATTAAAGTACCATCTATTAAAGAACGATTTGACAATTTCTTCAAAGGATCAGATCAACCTATGGATCCCCCTATTATGTTACAAGCTGATCACTTTAGGGTCCAGTATGATGAGCATCCTCCCTTCTTCATGACCTTGATAATCAATAATAAGAGCCTCAACAATTGCATGTTGGATTCAGGGGCTGGTGCTAACATGATGTCACTCAAAGTTATGCAACAATTGGGCCTAAAAGTCACACGACCTTACAGAAACGTGTGTGGTTTTGAGTCTAGAGCCATACCCACACATGGGGTAATTCAAAATATGGAAGTTTGCCTCAAAGAATACCCTGAGAAAGTAATCCACATTGACATAGTGATAGTAGACGTCCCAGATGTGTGGGGGATGTTGTTGTCTAGGAAGTTTGCCTCAATGTTGGGTGGTACCCTTGAGATGGACCTCACTTATGTGAATATACGTATGAAAGATGGAACCACAGGTCGTCTCCCGAATGTACCAATGACTAGAACTCATGTGCAACAAGCTAATGATCCCATCAAAGATGACAAAGCACATGAATAGATCATGGAAAGTCTTCCTGAATTTTCTCCTAACGATATGCCTTTTGCAATGGAGGAAGACTTCGATCAGATTCAATGGCCCAAGAAAGAAGAGTACCAACAACTCCTAGACAAATATAAAGACAACGAAGTTGGGACCATGAAATTATTGAAAACAGGAGAAAGTGATATATTGATTCGGCCTTCCCAGCAGGAAGTCTTTACAGCAGAATCCCACCCCCCTCCCTCTGCACATTACACCAGGGTTGTTCAGGAAACAACCAAGTTCAAAATCAGAGAGTACAAGGAAGGGAATGTAGTATGCATGTGGGATACCAAGAAGGGAGAGCCAACTAATGTCAAAGGAAGTACTCAATTTTGGCTCGGACCTTTCAAAGTTGGAAGAAAATCAGTGGACGACTCTTACTACTTGTCCACTTTGGAAGGAAGAAGGCGCCCATTACCAGTCAGCGGGCACCTCCTCAAACCCCATCAAGGTGGGGGGACTTGACTTCAATAGTAAGTGCAGGTAAGTAGGTAGGCATTTGCATTCATTGTATATACCATTTGCATTCATGCTAGAAGTAGTTTGCCTTCACACATGTACATATGATTGCTTTCAGTTTTATATATGTGAGCTAGGGGTGATATCACCATCCCAAATGATTACTGATAGTTTCTATTGAGATCAAGCAGGGTACAGGTTATGCCAGAGATGCTGAGGTTCTGTAATGTCCCCACTTTGGGACATCATTACATTACAGAGGGTTATGATGACCAGAGTAGCCAGATGGAGGTTATAGCGAGTACAAAGACTATTGAGAGGTATTTTGCAGTACGGCTTGCATCGCTCATCCTATTTCATCATTATGATCCATTCTGCATAGATTAGCTTTGTTTCCGTTGCATTGCGACGATTTCCATGATTTTGAGTATTTTGAGCTATAGGTTAATTAAATTCAATGAAGAGGTCATTTTGGGCACAATACTTGGAGGAACCTCTCAATGTAATAGCTCATTGGAATCGGGAGGAACAACACTACGGGATAGGATGATGAGAAGTGACTTTCAATGGCCAGGGAAGCCACAAGGACAGATAAGGCGCTTTTCAGAGGTAAAAAGGTTAATTAATTAATTAATAATTAATAAAGTAAAAGTCACTTTGGAGGGACAAGGTGAGCAAGAAGTATAAAGAAGAGGCAAGGGCCTCTATTCTCTCATTCATGTATGATTATCTTTTGATATCTGACTTCTAGCTAGTGAGCCCATACCTTGGGAGTTTTGAGGGTTTTGACTTAACAAACCCTAGAGGACGATTCGGTGGTGAAAGATTCCACCTAGCTTGTCCCAAGATTGGTCTCGGGGATGCAATACTCCCCCACACCATTCTACTTCAAATCTACTTAGCAGGAGAGGGATTCTACTCCAGCCACAGGTAAACGAGGAAAGAGGGCGCACCATTGAGGGTTTCCAGCAAGGGGTGCACACCATCCATTGAGGGAAGTTCGTTCCAAGAGATTGGAAGGGCTTCGGGGAATTCTAGCACCTGGGTTTTCATTGCAGGGTCTTGGCCATTAGATCTAGTGCATTTCGGAGGAGTTTTATGTGCCATTTGATTTATTAGATGCATTGGACGAATTGGAGGAGAGGAGCACACTCCAAAAAATGATTTCAGTCATTTGATAGATCAGATCTTCACCATTTATTCACATAGATCTTCACATAGTTCTGACAGATCACCTTCACAGTATCAGCAGTTGCATGAGAGAGGAGAGTTGGAGAGTGGTCGAGCAACAGTTCGAGGAGTTACTTCCAATTGTACTGGATGACTGGGGTCCAGTGATGACTACAGGCGAATATTTATCATGGATACCGATGGACGAGCTTTTGGTCGAATCCTTGGGATTGACCAAAGCCTGTGGTATCTTCCAGTCCTACAGTCAGCTACAGAGGTTTCTGTTATCCTTTCTCGACACATTTATCATTGACAACAGCATGAGGAGAGATAGACAGTGGCAGAGGGCATCGAGAGTGAGTAGGTCGAGACCACCTGACAGGAGTACTTTTACGACATACAGCAGGTCAGATGTGGACCGTGTTAGGCAGACAGTTGAGACTTTGTGCGTGATGGTGAGCATCATAGGCCAGGTGATAGCAGATGAGCACAGACGGCTTCCGACAGTGATCAGTCTGACACATGAGTAGTTAGCGGAGATTGGAAGTCATAAACTTCCAAGTTTGCCATGGGATCCGGGAGTTCATTTTGTTAGTAGTATATTTCACATCATGATGACCTAGGTTGCGCCAGAGAGCCACACACTCCACCTTGGGTTGGTTTGGAGTGGGTCTGCATGTACTTTTCCTCTAGAGCGAGACAATTTTTCCCTCTTGATCATCATGATCGGGCATGGAGATGGTTGGGCAGGTACTACTTCCACAGAGATGTCTTTACAGATGCAGTTTCTGGACAACAGGTCCAATTGCCACAGGTATTTTAGCTTGAGGATCCAAGAGTGGGGGATCCAGTATATATACAGGGAGCAGTCGGGCATGGTCAACGTAGTGCAGTGCCAACATGGTGATCTTCGACAGAGACTAACATGGGACCCAAGGATTACAGGGAGCATTTCACTGACTGACAGGGGCGAGTGGACCTTTGTAGGGGAAAGTTGTTTTGACTTTCCATTGAGCTTTAGTGTTGAGGAGAGCACATCTCTTGAGGGTGTCTCACGGAGGTCTTGCGGTACCTCATTCTGGCATCAGCATGTACAGTTGATGGAGATCGTGTTGATCTTGGTAGGGACTTGGAGGATGGACTCATTTCGAGATGAGGCCATGTGTCATGTGCAGGAGATTCACAAAGTTCATATATTTCAGGACTATGCTTCACAGGATATTGTAGTTCGCTTCCTGATATGGGACCCAGGGAGTGGACTGTATGATAGTTCATCTTTCGATGGGTTCTACTGTGTGTCCTACAGGTGAACATCGGATCCTGGTATTATACTTGGAGGGATTCGATTATTGCTTGAGGACAAGCAATATTCTAGCAGGGAGGACTGTAATGTCCCCACTTTGGGACATCATTACATTACAGAGGGTTATGATGACCAAAGTACCCAGATGGAGGTTATAGGGAGTACAGAGACTATTGAGAGGTATTTTGGGGTCCAACTTGCATCGCTCATCCTATTTCATCGTTATGATCCATTCCACACAGATTGGCTTTGGTTATGTTGCATTCCGACGATTTCCATGATTTTGAGTATTTTGAGCAATAGGTTAATTAAATTCACTAAAGAGGTCATTTTGGGCACAATACTTGGAGGAACCTCTCAGTGTAATAGCTCATTGGAATCAGGAGGAACAACACTACAGGGTAGGATGATGAGAAGTGACTTTTAGTGGCCAGGGAAGCCACAAGGAGAGATAATGAGCTTTTCAAAGGTAAAAAGGTTAATTAATTAATTAATTAATAATTAATAAAGTAAAAGTCACTTTGGAGGGACAAGGTGAGCAGGAAGTATAAAGAAGAGGCAAGGGCCTCTATTCTCTCATTCATGTATGATTATCTTTTAATATCTTGCTTCTAGCTAGTGAGCCCATACCTTGGGGGTTTTGAGGGTTTTGACTTAACAAACCCTAGAGGACGATTCGGTGGTGAAAGATTCCACCTAGCTTGTCCCAAGCTTGGTCTCGGGGATGCAATACTCCCTCACACTATTCTACTTCAAATCTACTCAGCAGGAGGTGGATTCTACTCCATCCACAGGTACAGGAGGAGAGAGGGCACACCATTGAGGGTTTCTAGTAAAGGGGGCGCACCATCCATTGAGGGAAGTACGTTCCAAGAGATTGGAAAGGCTTCGGGGAATTCTAGCACCTGGGTTTTCATTGCAGGGTCTTGGCCATTAGATCTAGTGCATTTCGGAGGAGTTTTATGTGCCATTTGATTTATTAGATGCATTGGACGAATTCGAGGAGAGGAGCACACTTCAGAAAGTGATTTCACTCATTTGATAGATCATATCTTCACCATTTCGCTTGGGACTTCACCAGTGAGGTAACAGGGCCCCGATCTATCATTCTAGTGGGTTTCTGGAGCATTGGGAGGCCTCTAGGAGAGAGGCCGAATTATCTAGGGTTCCAGCCATCCAGTGGGGCGCAAGTCAAATAGAGGGTTATTCATTTAGTGGATCATCTCTTCATCGATCCACCTGAGACTTTACCTGGGGTCTTGTATTGGGCCGATCTACTGTTTGGCATCTTCGTTGGAGCATTTGGAGGACATTAGCTACAGGGCCGAATTGTTAAGGGTCTTTAGTGTTCCAGTAGGGCGTAGCATCTTCCAACTTGGGGTTTGACACTTCATACGGCACAAGTCTCCTCTTGCATTGGTCTTCATGGTGTATTTGGCCTTTGGAGGCTTGTAGTCTCTCATTGGAGCATTTGTAGCAGCTCTTAGTATGTTTATTGGATCCATCTATTGATCATTCCAGATCGGCCTCACTCTTGTATCAGGTTCTTCCTCATTATATTAACACAGGTCAAATCTTTGTTGTTGGTTCCATATTTGGTGTCTCTTGTATTTCCATTGATTATCTCTTCAGATGGATGCGTGATAACTGGGTATAAACCCTAAAACCGAATTTAAGAAGTCAATCTGCAAGTCAACACTCAAACATAAGTAAATCATCAAAGTGTTTGACGAAATGCCACAACCAGAAACAGTTAAAAATTCATGCAAAATGTGATGTTCCTGTCATATTGGCTTGGGAACATTACAGGTTCTCATGCGCTCTACGGTGAGCACATGTCCCCGAGTTGGAGCCAAATGTTATCCCCCACTTTTAGGGATAACTAAGGAGATTATGTCTCGAGGCCCACAGGTACTAGACATGGAGCACCGAGAGCCAGATCGACTTGAGCATGGCCCTGGAGGGCCCATCTTTTCTTCATTTCAGCACCTCCACTTTGTCAACAACAACAACATCCATCACCTCGGCCTGGTCCTGTAGCAGAGATGGTTCTTCCTCCATGAGGTAATGAGTCTGGGTATCATGGTATGTGTCACTCTGATCCTCAAAACCTTTGAATATGTGCATTCAGTTCTTTTTGTTTCTAAAGGGCGCTTGGATCTTACTTATCCATTTGACCATGTATGGGGGGAATGACAAGATGCCCTAGTAAGCCTGTGCCCATAGGTTTTGAGTTGCCACTGGGGGGATTTCTGAAGAGTCATGGTCCGCACCTGTCATACTTACCACTTTTCATCTCACTTCCCGCTTATCCATCCCATTACTTTGGTTCCGGGCATTGGGTTGGCCAATCATTTAAGGGTTGCACCTTGCCTTGTGGGAAGAAGGGGCTAAAGGCCCAAAAGGTAAAAGTAGTTGGCAAAAGATAAAAGCCTAAAAATAAAACCTCGAGATGCTTCGCCCACGGATCCCCGAGAAAGTAGTAAAAATCTTCTCAGCAAGAAACAAGAGGGACTCATAAAAATAATAAAACAAGACCTAGTCAGAGGATAGGGGGTCTCATCACCAGCCATCCTATTAGGTCCATGGGCATCTAGCGGTATGACACTACTAGCAGTTGGTTACCACACCAGGGTAGTGGCTCTTGGTGGCATAGCGAAGAGAAAGGGGGTCTCATCACAAGTCAGCATTCTCATTTCCGTGAAAGTGCTTGTGGATAACATTGCCACCACTGGTCACCACCCTAGGGCAGTGTCCCCTGATTAGCTTCTTGAAAGAAAAAGCAATAAAGTAAGAATAAAAGGCATGAATGGGCTTGGAAACATTTGCATCCAGGACAGGTGCAGCTCGCCTTCTACAAAGGCACCCACAAGTAAGCCTTGCATTTCCCTGCTACCACTGCACCCTTTGTCAAGACATCCCTTATCCACCTCATCCATTAACATGACTTGGATTTGATCTCTTCCGGAAACATCTCATTTCTAGTGGACACTAGCCCAATAGGACGCCCTGTCACTTCCTCCAAACTTGCCTTGCAGATTTGTATAATGTCTTTGAGCACTTGACTGGGTAAAAGGGGTTTTATGCACATGTTTATTAAAATTGATGATTGAATGTGATTGACATTGCTATGATCCCTGTGACTTATGATCCCATGGAGGGCGTATCTGTTGATGTGCAGGATCATACCCGATGGACAGGTACCATATTGGACAGGTACACATGGGGAGATGATTAGTTCGAAACTCCATGGGGCTGAAGAGCCCACCAGATGGATGTTGAGACCCTAGCAAGGGGCAAAGACAGGACGAAGGGGTTTGCACCGGCGAAGAGGACATTCCACAGAGGCACCTTGGCAGAGCCTTACCTAGGGGGGTTGTGCCATCTCCACTGGAACGTTGGCCTTGGAAGGCCCATGACGTCACCCAGGATGCCCATGACGTCATCCAACATTGTGGACGTTTTGGGGAGGCAGTTATGGCACGTGTGGCAGCTTGAAGAAGCTCGAGGGCTAACATCTTGCTGCAGGAGGCCAATGCTACCCTAAAAGTGCTAACGTCACCCTAAAAAGGGCATGGCGTCTTACTTCTGCTTGATTAGGGTTTAATTTATGACATTTAATGTAAAACAATATTATTTGGTATTTTGGCCTTGTCGGCCTTTTGGTGACCTAAATTTTATTAAGGTCACTTGGTATTGTATAAGTAGAGAGCTAAAACTCTCATTTTAAAACATCATCTTTCACTCACTCTTGGTGAGGTCTGAAATTTGCACCCTCCTTTAGGGTTTTTGGCTGAAAATTGATGCGCACTTGTTGAAGGAGGCTTTTCTTGGCTATTTTTTAGCATTTTCTTGGTGGAAGATTTACAACTAGGGTTTGGCTATATGAATGCTTGGTGGATGTAAGTGAATTTCTGCAGCACTTCTTTATTGAATGGTTATGGTACTTTGGGGACAAGCAATGGTTATGGCATTTTGTTATTATGATTTGTTGAATTAAACCCTAGGGGACAAGCACATGTTGGTGTCCTTGTTTCATGTCCCTACTAAGTTATGCTAAGAGCCATTTTTTATTTGCTGAAGATAGAGCCTTGCCATAGCAACACTCTACCTCTACTATTCTAGCCTAGTCATTTTTTTTATCTTGTCATTGAGCTAAAGAAGGAGGAGAAAGCACTAAGGCCTAGGGTTTCTACACATTAGTGAGCCTTTTTCCCCTAGGGTTTGACTGATGAAGCTGTGCCTTAGCAACACTTCATCATCTAACTCTCTAGTCTTTAGCCCTAACGTTTATTACTCAAGCTATCCGTTTAATGTTGCCTTTTGAGCTAGAGAAGGAGGAAGACGCACTGAGGCCTAGGTCTACTACACCTTAGTGAGTCGTCTCCCCTAGGGTTTGATTGGTTGAAGCCTTGCCTTAGCAACACTTCAACATCAAACCCTCTTGTCTCTAACCTTGTCACTATCATCTCGGCCCTTCAACGTTTGCAGTGACTTTGACTCCATTTACCCTAATAGCGCACTGATCTAGACCATCTATGTTGAGTACCTTGATCATACACACATCCAATACTTTGAACAACTATTAACCCTTCTAACCCTAGCTTAGACTAATATTTACTAACCCTATTGTTGTCGTCATCTACTTGAGTTATCTTTATACATTGCAGCATTTATTGTATCTTTAAAAGCAATTGAGAGATTGGCTAAAGCGTTGCTTCTAGTATTGTTACATTGATGATAAATTGTCATTGCACATTGTGAAGCTTCTTTAGCACTTATTGTGAAGTGATGTATTGTAATCATTGCTAGTTTAAATCATTGATTTGCTTCACTACTTATTGGTCAATTGCTTTATATCAAAAGTCCTCGATTATATGAAGTACTAACCAGCAAGTGATCTTGCATATGTATAGTTTTCTTGTTGCTTTGTTCTCGGGCAGGTACAGTTCTGGTTACATTTATATTTATTGGTTGTTAAGCCAGACTTTCTGATTTGTGGTGACTTGTGAGGGGGGAAACTTTTACTTAGCCATAAACCTTTGCCTTCTCAGAACCCTAGGTCACCGGGGACGTCTCCCCTGGGCCTACTACCCTAAACAGAAAGAGCTATCCTATTGAGGTGACAGTGGTAGGATAGTCTCAGTTTCACCAGTTTGCCTTCCTTTCACCCGTCCTTTACTCCAACTACAAACTGTGCGATAAAAGGGTGCTCAACAAGGGAACAACAAGGTTCCCCTCTAGACCAACAGGTCAAATCCAAGATGTTTGGGCGCTCAACAAGGAGGACACGTAGTGCCGTGAAACTGTCTCCGGCTTCAACCCCTTCTAGCCTCCCAAGTCACCCATTTTTAATGGTTTTAGCAATAATAGAATTAGGTGCCTAATTAAACTATCCACACAGTCCTTTGCCCTTTCTTGTTACCCAAGATTCACAAAGTGGAAAGGGGAGGGAATACAAGGCAAAAGGCGGGGCACGAGTTTCATTACTTTGCCAAAAATGAAATTCTAACTAGCCGTCATGATATTGCATGGGTGGCTAAGCCACTCACATGCAAGGTATGGGAACAAATGAATAATTAAAATGACTTAAAATAAATTAAATGAATAATCTAGGCACACAACTTTGTCTTAAGGAAAAAGGTGGGGAAAAAATAAACTGAATTTGCAAACCTCACAACTATGGCACAATGTGGAGAACAAGCCTACCGATTTTGTGCCAAGGTGGGTAAATAATTTGGAAATAAAATAGAGCAAGCTAACACTAGCCATTCGACCTTCTCTTTCTGGGAGAAGTGGGGCAAACAAATTAAGAAAAACAGAAAATTAAATTCCTATCTAGCCAGTGCGATTTTGCAAGGTTGGCAAAGCCACTCACATGCAATGTGTGGCCATAAACAAAACTTGAAAAAATTATATACAATTTACAACTTATGAAAATGATAAAAGAATGCAAGCACAAGAAACTCTCTTGGATTGCTTACAATGATTTGGAAAGCAAGAAGAGGGAGAGGGTTTTGCACCAAGGCCTTTGGATGCTTCCCTGAGCTCCTTGTGGCCAAAATTGGACAACATCTCCCCTTCGTCTCGCGAAAACCTGCAAAAAACAGCAAGTATAGTGAGTTGTAAATTGCTAAAAATCACTTCAAATGAGTTAGTAGATGTTATTATCTAAAACATAAAATTTTATACTAAAAATATGAACATAAAACTTGATTAGATTGCAAGATTTAGAAGAGAAATAAGTGCAGAAAATGTATAAAAAATGGATGAAATGATATCATAAATATAAGTGAAGAGAACTGAAGCCATTGGAGTCCTCTCTTCCAAGCTTTGGTAACCTGCAAAGTTGTAAATATTTGCTACACAATGAGGCAAGAAAGTGAGTCATTTAAAATGGTATACAAACTACTTTGCAAACTCAAAGAAAAGCAACTCACATAGATCTACAACAATACTACTATAGATCTATCCCCAACAAAATACTTTGGTTGGGGGTTTCAAGTAAAACAATGTGAGCAAAATAAATACAAATTGCAGAAATATTACCTCACAAAAACACCAAACAAGAACAACAAGAGTACTCCAATAGAACACAAATAGAACACCACAAGGACACCAAGAGTTCCTCCAAAGCTTCACTTCTATTATTGAAAAAAATGACTGCAATATGGCAACAATATTACAAGAGAGAAATGGTGGGAGATCAAGAGAGAGTGAGGAGAAAATTGGATAGCATGGAGTTACTTGTTTAACATGCTAGGTGATTTTCGCATGTGTGTGTCATATAATTATGTGTTTGAGCAGAATATATGATGTATACAAAATAAGGAACCAACACAACTCAATAGCATGTATTATGAATAATAGTTGGAAATACAATGTGCATGAAGGAAATATAGGAAATAGTGATCAGCTATATCTCATAAGAGTTGATCTTCGTTGGAATACAATGCAAAACAACAAAAAATACCCGTATACAGAAGACCTGGAAGAATCGGCAACATGCATGCACAGATCGGTTGGATGCAATCTCGGATACTCACAGCAACTGCTGCAAATGTCTGAAAAGTTCGCCTTGTTGGAAATACTCGTTTGATCTGCCTGGAAACTGTCCCAAAAGAAGCGCCTTGACCTTATAGCTCCTCTTGGTGATTGTCAGATTGAAGATCGGTCCAATACTGATCAAACTGGACCCCGGATGGGACCCGCTGAGGGATTGCGCCCCTCTCTTGGACAGCTGGTGCGCTCCAGTAATTCCACAGTCGGAATTTGGCGATGTATGCCTAAAACTGAGCGCCCTGGTATGCTCTGTACAGGGTCAGGAGGGTTTCACCGGATCTGTCCTTGTGAGCTCTCTAGAACCCTCACTGTAGTTCCCTAAGTGCTTTGCACTTCCTGGCTGCCTGTTGCGCACTGGGAGATTCCTCCGTCAGAAACTGATGAGTGATATCTCAAAAGAAGTGCCCTGGCTCCCTCTCAACTAGGTCGAAAGGAAATGGCAAGATCTGGCTTGGTCTCGTCCAACTACACAAAGATGTCTCTAACCCCTGCACCCTCACTCGCTGTAATGCGCAATCTCTAAACTGGTAGACTAAATACGGATCTAGCACAGTGAAATCCCTGGATGGTATCTCCAATAGGCTAGGGTGTGTCTTCCAACACCGAAACCGATCTGGGTGGTGGTTTCCTCCACAAATCCACAAAACATCTAATAGGTCAACTTCCTCCTCCAGAATCATTTCTCAACTCAAAATCATAACATAATGAGGAATTAGGTCGAATTCCGCCTTTTATACCTTTCCCGATCTAATTCTCCGTTGACATCACTTAAGCTAGGTGCTTTTCCTCCTAAGGTGAGTGATTAATTAATTAAGTCTCCCCCTCAACACCTTTTTCCTTCTATTTCTCTGTTGACTTTAGCTTAAGTGTCTTTTCCTATGCTTTTTGGTTTAATTCATCGTTTAGCCACTTATTCACCCTTATTTCTCCTCGTGTTCCCTGTTGTGCCTAAATATAGTCTACGGGAGCAAATAGACTACTAAGTCACTCCCTGTTGGCCTAATCTTGGGAACGGGACAACACAGTCCTCCCTTCCCGAGATTGCTTGTCCTCAAGAAACATCAATCCTGGGTGTTGCAATATGTGCTCTCCCTCCCATGTGGCATCCTCCACTGGAAGTCCCCTCCATCTAACCAAGCACTCCCTGATGATCCTGCTCCTCAATCTGCGCTCTCTCTGGTAGAGCACCTCCTCTGACACTAGCTCCAATTGACCCTCCTCATCTAAGGGTGGCAACTCCTCTGAAATGCTAACATGTTGTCCCACTGCCTTTTTAAGGAAAGAAACGTGAAATAAGTTGTGAATCTTGTTGCCCTCTGGTAACTCTAGGTCATATGCCACCTCGCCTACCTTCCTGATGACTCAGTACGATCCATATAATCTAGGCTTCAGTTTCTCTGCCCCGCTCCTTTTCAAGGAGGACTGTCTGTATGGTTGTAATCGCAGAAAAACCAAGTCTCCTACCTCGAAACTGCACTCTATCCTCTACCTGTCTGCATAGATCTTCTGTCGGTTCTAAGATGCCTGTAAGTTCTCCTTTACTGCCTGTAGAATCCTCTGACTCTCCTCAACCTAGCCTTTCGCCCCCGGGACCCTGTTATCCCCAAACATAGTCTCCACAAAAGAGGGTGCATCGTATCCATAAAATGCTCTAAATGGTGACATCCTGATAGACATATGGTAAGTCGTGTTGTAACAATACTCACCCATTGCAACCATCTCACCCATGTGCATTGTTGTCACCCCACATAGTTTCTCAGATACCCCTCCACACATTTGTTGACAATCTCTGTCTGTCCATCTGTCTGTGGGTGGTAGCTGGTACTCGTGGCTAGCTCTGTGCCCACCAACCAAAAGTGCTTCTGCCAAAACGCGTTGATGAAGCACCCATCTCTCTCACTGACTATCTGCCTCGGTAAAGCGTGCAACCGGAAAGCCTCTCTAAAAAATAACTCTGTTACCTGTATGGCCTTGTAGTCCGTGGGTATGGCAAAGAAGTGTGCAAATTTGATCATCCTGTCGACCACTATAAATATACAATCCCTGCCCTGCACTCAAGAAAGACCTGTAATGAAATCTATAGAAATGCTCTCCCATTTATGCTCTGGAATGGGTAGAGGCTGAAGTAACCCCGCGGGGTGTGTCTGCTCTGACTTGTTCTGTTGACAAGTCATGCAATCCCGGATGTGTTTTAGTACATCATCCTTGAGACCCTTCCAAAAGAATCTCTCCCAGATCTTCCTGTAAGTCTTGAAGTACCCTCGATGCCCAGCTGCAGGCGAATTGTGAAACACCTTCATAATCTTCCCTTTCAAGGTAGATTCTGGAACCAAGTAGATCCAGTCCTTGTAGAAAATGGCATCATCTAGCACCAGGTATATATCATCAACTACCTATCCATCCAATACCTCACAAGCAAATTTGTTTTTGGAGTACTCCACCAAGAAATGTGCCTTCTAGTCTGTGAAAATGTCCATCATCAAACACCCTGTTGGCCTCCTGGACAAAGCATTTCCTACGATGTTCCTTTTTCATTTAACATACTCAATGTCAATGTCAAAGGCTTGGATCTTCGAAACCCACTTTTGTTTTCTCTTGTTGAGGTCTTTCTGATCCAGGAAATACTTGAGATTGTTGTCATCAATCTTCACTACAAATTTGCTACCCACCAGATATTGCCTGAATTTGGTTTAGGTATGCATGATTGCCAACATTTCCTTGTCGTAAATCGAGTAGAGTCTCTTCGACTCGTTGAGCTTCCTGCTCTCGAACACAATGGGATGGCCTCCCTGCATCAAAACTGCTCCAATCCCCACCCCTGATGCGTTGCACTCTAAGAAAAACGGCCGAGAGAAATCTAGAAGGGCTAGAACAAGGCATGTGCTCATAACCTCCTTCATTTTCTCAAATGTCTGTTGTGACTGATCCGTCCAATGAAAAGCACCCTTCTTGGTTAGATCTATGAACGGTGCTCCCAACTGCGAAAAGCCACTGACAAACCGGCTGTAGTAATTGCATAACCCAAAGAATCCCTTCAACTCCATGAGGTTCTTGGGTGTTGGCCAATCCAGAATGGACCTGATCTTCTCCTAATGAACCTGTACTTCCTACTCACTGATGACATGCCCCAAGTACAGTAGTTCTCTCATCCCAAACTCACATTTGGCTCCTTAGCATATAATAACTGTGCCTAGACCTAGTGGGTTGATGAAGGGAAAGAAATGATAAGTAAACTACCCCTCTCTCTAGGCCACTCAAGTCAATTTTAAGTCTTGAAGGATGAAGCAAAAGAGATATAAAGTGTACCTGCCCCTTACCAATACAACAACAAGCGTAAAGGCAATAACAAATGATAATGATGCTTCAACAAGACAATGAACTTGTGAATATATGTTGGCTATCTATGTATGCAGCAAATGAAAAGTAGATGATAGTGATAAGTAAATGATAACAGTGCAAATTTGTATCAACAAGAACGCACTTGTGCGGACAATGTGAACAAGCATTTAAAGCATCAATGATAATACTTTGTCTTATGTGAGTTATTTAAATATATCAACCAGCCACTGGATTTAAACAGGTCGTCTAATTTAAATGTAACAACAGTAAAATAGAAGTAATGACAGCAGTAAACAAGCTTCAAAAATGTACTCTGCTAAGGAAATTGAACAAACACTTGAGCATATATTGATCGTAACTTGCCTTGAACAAATTCTGGGTTGTTTTAAGGTGGTTGGTAGGCTGATATAGACTGCAAACAATGGTTGTAATAGTGAATTATCAACAGTAATTAAGTGGTTGTTAGTATCTCTAACCTGGGTTAGTTAACTAGTTAAAGTTAGTAGGGTAATCAACTAAGAAACGGTTTGGAGTTTGAGATTGAAGATACTTGTCAAAGAGTGAGGTTTGACTAGTTCCTTTCTAAGGGTAGTGGAGTCAAGTAGGCGACTTCCTTCAAGGCTGCTAACAAGTGATTTTACACAAAATCCAAGAGGGAGAAAGACCTAGGAGGAGTAGCAACTTAAGTCCTCCTAGGTTTGACATTAAGAAGTGAGGAAGCTAGGGTGTAGGCACTTCTAGGCCCTAGCACCTCCTTCTTGGATTTTTATGGATGAAAAGTACTTTGCACAATAACTAAGTATAAACCTCTAGAGAGCTAGCACTTTAGGGCCCTAGGGTTTCACTAGTTACTAGATCAATTCAATAAAGCTAGGCAAATGAAAAGCAAGAAAGTTAGCACTTTAAGTTTCTTACTTCAAGCATTAATTAAAACATGCAATTTCATAATCTTGTATGAGCAAGAAAACCATTACCATAACCATTTACAATGACAAAGTAAAAATCTACTTAATTGCACCAAGAATAATCATGTAAAACCATGCAAGATTGCCACAAAACTTCATAAAATTTGTCCAAGTGCCAAAAACAAGCCTTAAAAGAGTATCACCCTCCTTATTTCAGCCAATAACCCTTAGTAGGGCAAAAATTTCGGACCTCCACTCTCCCAAGTGATAGTTATGATGAAAATGAATGTCACTTTATGTTTATTTATACCAAAATTTGACCTTTAATTATTTTAGGTCAAAATATCAAGGCTGACCTAGCCAATTTACTACAAAATTACATTTTTACCAAAATAAATTCAATTTGCATATAAATAGGCCTCCAAAGGTGACATCATTTCCTCCTAGTGTGACTTTGGGCCTCAAGTGTAGGATGTTGGGCAAAGGAGATGAAATGTTGGGCCTCCAAAGGCCTTAAATTTTCCCACACATGCTAACAGTCTCATGAATGCCTCCAAGGTGACAACCCCAGCTGACAAGTGACGTCTAGAGCTGCAGAGGTGACATCCAAGGCCTCCCAAGGCCAACGTTCAGGTGGGAGGAGCATGAGACCTTAGGTCTAGGTCTTCCACAGTGCCTCCAAAGGCAACGTCCTTCCTTCATCTGGTGCAAGCCTTTAATCTCTTCTTACCCCTGGCTAGGGTTTCAGCATCCATCTGCGAGCTTTGAGCCCATATGAAGGTCCGAGCTAATCATTCCCTCATGTGTACCTGTCCACCGGGCAAGGTCCTGAAAAACAACAAGTATGTCCTCCAGGGGTTCATAAGTCACAGGGATCATAGCATGTAAATCACATCCAATAATAAAATTGCCCAAACATGTGCATCAAACCCCCCTTAACCCCAAACAAATGCTCAAAGACGTTATGCAATTTGACAAGTTAGTTTTGGAGAGAGTCTCAGGGTGTCCTGTTGGGCCAACCTCTCTTAAGTTTGGGGTGTTTCCCAGGTGGAATCTAGTCCAAGTCTTGTAAGTGTATGAGGTGGCATCGGGTGCACGTGATAATAGGGAAATGTAGAGTCTTACATGTGGGTGCCTTTGTGGAGGGTGAGTTGCACCTTGTCATGGATGCAATTGTTTCCTAGCCCATCCATTGCCTTTTATTCTTAGCTTTATTTATTTTCATCTTTTGCTCTTGTGCTTCAAGGGAATAGTTGAGGGCCACTATCCTGGCTTGATGACCAAAGGTGATATCGTTATCCACAAACATTTCACGGAAAATCAGAAGGTTGGCTCATAATGAGACCCCCTTTCTCTTGGTTATGCCACCAAGATCCACTACCCTAGTTTGTTGACCAGATGGGTGGTAATGTAATGTCCCCATTTTGGAACATTATAACATTAAAACATTTCAAAGTGTTATGCCTACCCGAGTAGCCAGATAGGGGTGATAGAGAGTTCGGGAGATATTGAGGGGTTTATTTGGGTCTGACTTGCATCGTTCATCATCAGGATCCATTCTGCACAACTTGGCTTTGGTTTCATTGCATTCCAACGATTTTCGTAATTTTGAGTTATTATGGGTCATATCTTAATTAAATTCATTAAGAAGGTCATAATGGGCATATTACTTGGAGAAACATCTTAGTGTGATAACTCATCGGAATCGGGAAGAAGAGCACTACAGGATAAGATGATGAGAAGTGACTTTCAGTGGCCGGAGAAGCCATAAGAATGGATAAATCACTTTTTAGAGGTAAAATGGTTAATTAATTAATTAATTAAGTGATTTAACCAAGGAATAATAAAATAAAGTAAAAGTCACTTGGAGGGAAAAGGTCTGTTAACCGCCTCTTCAACTAGGAGGTCAACTCCATGTACCATGAAGATATGCATCAACAGATGCAAACATGTTGAAGACTTTTTGATTCTACAAGGCATTTTTTTGCTCCAGCACACAGTTTTGTAAGTGGGATTACCGCACCCCTACACGGGTTTTTAATGTAATAGGTCTACATGGATCATGTTAGGTCAATTGCCTTAGGGTTTCTTCATTACGAGAGTTCCTTTCTCTGAGTGTTTTTTATCCTCAGGAGGTTAATGTGACCTAACCGGCTGGGTTAATCTCCCTTGAGTTTTTCAATCCCACCCAATAAATCCTCCAAAGTGGTGAAAGGCGTTCTAATGAAGTCATTCCTAGGTAGCTAGTGTTTAGGAATATTGTAAATGACAATGTAAGACAGCACGCGAAATTTCGCGGATTTTCGTCAAGTTCAGCCAGGTTTTTTTTAAGTTTCGAAATTAATTAATTAATTATGGGTAATTAATGTAAAACTTAAGTCCCAAGATTTTTGATAGGGGTATTTGTACGCAAAAGAAAGCTAATGAGACCTCCTGCACCCGTGGACCAAGTTTCAACTCAGTCGGACAAGTTTTGTTAGGTTGTTTGTCCACTTAGGAGTTCTTTCGAAAAACGACAATTTTAATTCCCAAACCCAGAACATGGAAAAATGTAAATTTTGTAACAATGGTCCAAATTAGATGAAGTAAGTGGCAAATAATGATGAAAGATACCCCACCTACCTATCCTTTCGTCCACCAATCGCTTACCATTTTGGAGTGTGGCCACCATACTCCTCCCACATCCTCCACACTCCCCATCACACTCACGCTTTTCCTCTTTGGACCCACATCTTTACCTCACGTGAAGTTGGAAAGGCCATGCATAAGTATGGAAACTCTCTTAAATTTAGAGTGTGGTCCCTCCTTTCACTTGTACTCCTTTCCTCTCCCACTCACATGCCTTTTAGGAGTGTGTCTCACACACTCTTTCCACACTCCAGTTCATGCCATTCCATACCCCACGCATTCCCTTCTTAGCTCACATTTTATCCTTGGTCCTATTGGGAATGTCTCACGTGGTGATGGAAACATCACATTGAAAGCATATAACTCTTCCTTAAAAGCAAGCGTGGACTCCCTCACTTGCCAAATTCGCCCCCTCCTTGCTTGCTTTAATCTTTCCACTTCACCTTCTTGCCATTTCCGCCCACCCTAACAGCCTATCATCTCATTGGTGGCTTTTCTCATTGAGTTGTCTTCACCTTTGGATCTTTGACAAGTGTTGAAGATCCAAGAGGGGTCTCTTGGTCTCCCAAGGCTATATAAGAAACCCCTCACTCCCTCATTCAGAATCATTCTTCATAGTAATGTTATGCTACCAAATTCTCTCCTTCCCATCCCTCTGTCTCTCTCTCATAACTTTCACATTGTTTCACTGGTCTTGACTCTTGAAGAGCTTGTAGCAGCATTGATGCTACAACATCTTCCCATTTAATAATACAAAAATTGCTTTGGAGAATACTGTGGCGTTCAAGATTAGTTTGGATTTGCCACTCATTGTGAGGTGATATCATTCTGAATCTTTATGTGTTTTGGTAAATAATTGCTCAAGTAAATTAGTTTACTAGGCTGGGTGACGCAATAGTGTAGTTGTCCACCTATATATTTTGTGAATGCTTATATAATAGAAACTATGTTGTATTGTCTATGCATGCAGGATATTATCTATTGTTCCATCTCACTTCTGGTTTAAGTCTTGCACATCATCTCTATGAAGTTGTTGGGATAGCTTCAAGGACGAATGTACCCTCATCTTTGCTTACACTTCACTACCATTCTTTGTCCCTCTTCCTCATTCTTTCAGATTCGGTTTTTGGTATCTAACATGCTTAGATTGGTCACTTAATCAATACAATTTTCTGGTTTTTGTATGCACGAAATTTCTGCCTAAAAATAGAAATTTCATTAACTTTTTGAGTGTGTTGCAGCTCAAATCAGCAAGCAATAGTTTGTTGATTTTTGCAAGTTCTTACCAGGACAAGAGGGCATGATGCCCAATTTTCATACACAAGACACCCTCAGAACAACTCTTTGAAGTGGTAACAGTTTCTCATCTTTCTTTCCTCTCTAAAATATTGTAAACGCAAGCACGAAGGAGTTGTACCCAAGTGGCTTGCTCTCCTTTCTTTCAGTCTTTACTTTGAAAACTTAGCTAGATTAGTCGTGATTTCTACATGTATGCTTAAAGCTAAAGTAATCTAGAGTAGATCTCACACTTAACACATGCTAGCTTAGAGCCCATGGTGGCTTAGATTAGATCTCTATTTTCCATTGCATGCAAGTTTAATTTTCTCTAATCATTATCTTACACATGCGCATGCTAACACTGGTTTCATAAAGGCATAAAGTAGTCATCTTTTACAATTCCGCATGTTACTCTCAGTGCTTACACTTCACATGTGCAATCCAATAAACTAAGAACTCAATCATTAATTCCGGTTTGGGTTCCCAAGGCCTCTCCGAAAATTAAAATTTTAACTTGCAATCCATTTGTTTAAAGGCCTCAGCCTTCATCATTTTCAGATCTCAGTTTCACAAGCATTTTAGTTCTTACATTTACATGCAATAATTCAAACAACTTAAGAACTAAATTTGCAACTTCATTGTTTAAAGGCATCAACCTTCTTATCTTTCAGTTTCAGTATTTTAGCAATCCTTTGTTGAGCAAGCTACAAGCACTCAATCACACTTCGAAATATTTAGCTCATAGGTCTAAAATTTATTAATTAGACTTAATAAGACACCATAACTCACCATCTTCACCATTTATAAACGAAGGTTTTGAGGAAAGCCATGGAAAGTTTTCGGGAGTACTCGGCCTTAGGGTTGACCTGTGAAGCTAGGGTAGGCCTCGTTGCCTCACTTCTTGAGCATCCAACAACCACTTGGTAATAGGGGGAGGAGATTTTTTGAGTTGACACCTAGATAGGGCTAAAATTAATCTCACACTTAATCACTTAATTTAATTTTCAATCTACAACATCAGCAATACAGTTACACACTTGCAAGCTCATTGGTCTCACTGTCTTTCAATCTACATTCATATGCAAGTTAATTTATCTGTTGTAGAATAAATATTTAAGTGGTTATATCTTTGTCATCTGGAACTTACTTTACATTTGCAAGCTTTCATCTATTTTGTTCCTATATCTATGGTGTGATCCTTCAAGAAGTGCGCATCCACTTGGAGGCATTCTCTTGATTGGGTCTTGAGTGCTTTGCGTCTCTTGGCCATTGAAAAGCAGTCCAACGGAAGTCTATCTATTGTGAGCATGCTTGGCTTGTTGTGTTGATGGTTCTTCATCTTTGAATATCTTATTTCCTGCACATTTCAAGCAATTGTTAGTATATTGTATATTTTGTATCTAGTCTTAATCTGTATATCTTAGATATTCTTTGTATCTAGTTGTGTCTATCTTGTTGTAATACTTTGTAACTGGTAATTATCTTGTAAGGAACATCCCCTTAACTTAGTTGACCCCATTGCCCAATCTTAGGCACTAGTCTTAGTTGCCCTAGGAAAAGGTCTGACTCTCATACTTAGATACTTGCATCTTGCATTTGTTGATTGACATCATAGGCTAGATTCCCCCTAACCTTTTAACCAATTAAAACCAACTCCTAGAACATTAAAACTCTTAATCTCATCTAGTAACTAAGGTCTACCCCCCTTGGCTTCCCTAGGAGTTAGCCTAGACGAAAGAGGTTCAAGTCAAAGTGACAGCGTGGACTTTGAACCTAGGCATTGTGCCTCCGAGAACACACTAAGTAGGCAGGACTTAGCTCACGTTTGCAAGTGTGTATAAGGACGGCAACATCTTTGGCGTTGTTGCCGGGGATAAGTCATTTATCCTTGGTCAAAACGACTTAACTTATTCTTTTAGAACTAATAAAAACTTTAGTCACAAAAATACTTTGAACTTGCATTGGTTGCTTTTGTTTGTTTCCTTTCCAAGTGGCGACTCCATTGAACAAATCTATTGAGTATACTGTGAGGAACAATCCTTGTGGGCTGCTTGAAATTCTTGGAGAACAAGCACTCACTGATATTCAATTCTTGTTCCAGCTTAATAATCTAACTTTTGTTTTCCTTCTTGTTTTTGCTTTGTCTGATGCTCTTGTTTGTTTGATAAACCTGGCCATCTAGCGGCTCCACTTTAAAAATAAATTGACAAGGTATTCTTCAAGAAGGATCTCACGGCTTGTTAGGTTTCATCCTTGAACTTGAAAAATTTTGTGGATGAACTTAGCATGTTTCCCTTTTGTCGGAGCCTTAGTAATCTTTTGGGTCCTAGATTTTTTCTTTTTCAATGAGCGACCTTCAAAAACCTTTTGATTTTTCAGAGATAGTTGGTTATCCTAATGATATACCTGATGATGTTCTTGACAATGTGCTTAATTTTCAATATGGTGATGATGCTTGTGCTCATGTCAAGGCCTTTGGGCAATTAATTGATGATTGGGATGATTCACCCATTTGTGAGAATGCTCTTATGCGATTGTTTTCTTGGACTCTTTTGGTGGATGACAGATATGTTGGTCATTGGTTTCTTCTTTATGAGGATAATCCGATCAAGATCGTACGAGACTTTCTGCATGACTTTTTGGAAAGATTTGGGGATGACCGTGATGAAATTTACAATGAATTGGTTGATGATTTTATGAAAAAACGGAGGAAGAATCTTCTAGCTATTGCAACAACTAATTCAAACATAGAGGTTGATTCTCCACCAGATCCCATTGAGGAGCTTAAAGAAATAATTCTGAACATGCAATATGCCCATGCAAAACAGTGTGAGGCCATACAATTGGCCCATGCAAAACAATTTGAAGCCATGAACAAACAACTCACGGCCATAGAAGATCGGTTTGAGATCATGGAAGCTGACTTTACGAAAACTTACATTGAGTATCCAGACCCCCATGAACTTGAGCTTGACAGTGAAAAAGATAAGGAAGTTCATAGGGAAACTCCGGATGAATACATGGATGAGTTAGTCATGTACTTTGAGGAGGTAAAAGAGTTTGAGTTTGAAAATGTTGAGTATCTAGATAATTCAAGTCCCCACCCTAAACCCGTGGAGCCAATCTCTTTGGAGGAGAACCTTGACAACCTTGAGGAAAACAGTATAATGGTTCCATTGACATGTTCATTTCCGATCTCTCAGCCAAAAGAGGACTTTGCACAGAATAACGGGAAAATGGAAGGCAACTTCAGTTTATCAATGTCATATCATTATGAGTATTGGTTGGCCTTCCACCTCGGCAGTCATGAGTAGCAAAATATCAAAATTTTACGTGGCTTATCATATTCCAGTGTTTGGTTGAAAGGAAGAAGGAGCATGATCCTTGGCTGGTTCTTTCTCACGAAAATTTCCAAGTTAATAAAACTTGGGAAGGGATCTTTTGTGAGTCATCCTGGACAAGGGTGTTTCAGACACTTATTGTTTCATTCCATCCAATGCTTGGACGGTTGTAACGTATCTCTAACCCTCCTCTTGTATTTCAATTTTGTATTCTTTCATTCATTATGTGATTATGTACTTAGATGTATTTATGTATCATAGTTTCATTTTATAATTATAGATGTTGTACAATAGTTATTTCATAATGTAAATGTCGTTTATAGCATTTTATTTATTCGTTTGATATATATGTATGCTTATGTTGGATATTGGTGAGCACCTTTTGTAGATGTTGGATTCTCATATGCTCTCCGTTCTGATTGAGAAGATCGAACATACGTCCCCATGTGGAGCCAGATGTTGACCGCCTCTTCAACTAGGAGGTCAACTCCATGTACCATGAAGATATGCATTAACAAATGCAAACATGTCGAAGATTTTTTGGTTCTACTGGGCATTTTTTTCGCTCCAACACACAGTTTTGTAAGCAGGATTACAACACCCCTGCGTGGGTTTATAATGTAATAGGTCTACATGGATCATGTTAGGTCAGTGTCCTTAGGGTTTCTTCATTAGGAGAGTTCCTTTCGCTGAGTGTTTTTTATCCTCAGGAGGTTAATGTGGCCTAACCAGCTGGGTTAATCTACCCCGAGTTTTTTCACTCCCACCCAATAAATCCTCCAAAGTGGTGAAAGGCATTCTAATGAAGTCATTCCTAGGTAGCTAGTGTTTAGGAATGTTGTAAATGACCATGTAAGACAACACGCGAAATTTCACGGATTTCCGTCAAGTTCAGCCAGGTTTTTTTTAAGTTTCAAAATTAATTAATTAATTAATTCTGGGTAATTAATATAAAACTTAGGTCCCAGGATTTTTGATAGGGGTATTTGTACTCAAAAGAAAGCTAATGAGACCTCCTACACCCATGGGCCAAGTTTCAACTCAGTCGGACAAGTTTTGCTAGGTTGTTTGTCTACTTAGGAGTTTTTTCGAAAAACGGCAATTTTAATTGCCAAACCCAGAACATGGGAAAATGTAAATTTTGTAATAATGGTCCAAATTAGATGAAGTAAGTGGCAAATAATGATGAGAGATACCCCACCTACCTATCCTTTCCTCCACCAATCGCTTACCATTTTGAAGTGTAGCCACCATACTCCTCCCACATCCTCCACACTCCCCATCACCCTCACGCTTTTCCTCTTTGGACCCACATCTTTACCTCACGTGAAGTTGGAAAGGCCACGCATAACTATGGAAACTCTCTTAAATTTAGAGTGTGGTCCCTCCTTTCACTCGTACTCCTTTCCTCTTCCACTCACGTGCCTTTTGGGAGTGTGTCTCACACACTCTTTCCACACTCCAGTTCATGCCATCCCATACCCCACGCATTCCCTTCTTAGCTCACACTTTATCCTTGGTCCTATTGGGAATGTCTCAGGTGGGGATGGAAACATCATATTGAAAGCAAGTAACTCTTCCTTAAAAGCAGGCATGGACTCCCTCACTTGCCAAATTCGCCCCCTCCTTGCTTGCTTTATTCTTTCCACTTCACCTTCTTGCCACTTCCCCTCACACTAAAAGCCTATTATCTCATTGGTGGCTTTTCTCATTGAGTTGTCTTCACCTTTGGATCTTTGACAAGTGTTGAAGATCCAAGAGGGGTCTCTTGCTCTCCCAAGGCTATATAAGAAACCCCTCACTCCCTCATTCAGAATCATTCTTCAGAGTAATGTTATGCTACCAAATTCTCTCCTTCCCATCCCTCTCTCTCTCTCTCATTACTTTCACATTGCTTCAATGGTATTGACTTTTGAAGAGCTTGTAGCAGCATTGATGCTACAACCTCTTCCCATTTAATAATACAGAAACTGCTTTGGAGATACTGTGGCATTCAAGATTAGTTTGGATTTGCCACTCATTGTGAGGTGATATCATTCTGAATCTTTATGTGTTTTGGTAAATAATTGCTCAAGTAAATTAGTTTACTAGGCTGGGTGAGGCAATAGTGTAGTTGTCCACCTATATATTTTGTGCATGCTTATATAATAGAAACTATGTTGTATTGTCTATGCATGCAGGATATTATCTATTGTTCCATCTCACTTCTAGTTTAAGTTTTGCAGATCACCTCTATGAAGTTGTTGGGATAGCTTCAAGGATGAATGTACCCTCATCTTCGCTTACACTTCACTAGCATTCTCTGTCCCTCTTCCTCATTCTTTCAGATTCGGTTTTGGTATCTAACATGCATAGATTGGTCACTTAATCAATACAATTTTCTGGTTTTTGTATGCACGAAATTTCTGCCTAGAATCAGAAATTTCATTAACTTTTTGAGTGTGTTGCAGCTCAAATCAGCAAGCAATAGCTTGTTGATTTTTGCAGGTTCTTACCAGGACAAGAGGGCATGATGCCCAATTTTCATACACAACACACCCTCAGAACAACTCCTTGAAGTGGTAACAGTTTCTCATCTTTATTTCCAATCTAAAACACTGTAAACGCAAGCCCGAAGGAGTTGTACCCAAGTGGCTTGCTCTCCTTTCTTTCAGTCTTTACTTTGCAAACTTAGCTAGATTAGTCGTGATTTCTACATGCATGTTTAAAGCTAAAGTAATCTAGAGTAGATCTCACACTTAACACATGTTAGCTTAGAGCCCATGGTGGCTTAGATTAGATCTCTATTTTCCGTTGCATGCAAGTTTCATTTTCTTTAATCTTTATCTTACACATGCGCATGCTAACACTGGTTTCATAAAGGCATAAAGTAATCATCTTTTACAATTCCGCAAGTTACTTTCAGTGCTTACACTTCACATGTGCAATCCAATAAACTAAGAACTCAATCATTAATTCCGGTTTGGGTCCCCAAGGCCTCTCCGGAAATTAAAATTTTAACTTGCAATCCATTTGTTAAAAGGCCTCAGCCTTCATCATTTTCAGATCTCAGTTTCACAAGCATTTTAGTTCTTACATTTACATGCAATAATTCAAACGACTTAAGAACTAAATTTACAAATTCATTGTTTAAAGGCATCAACTTTTAGTTTCAGTATTTTGGCAATCCTTTGTTGAGCAAGCTACAAGCACTCAATCACACTTCGAAATATTTAGCTCATAGGTCTAAAATTTATTAATTAGACTTCATAAGACACCATAACTCACCATCTTCGCCATTTAAAAAATGGGGTTTTGAGGAAAGGCACGAAAAGTTTTCCGGAGTACTCGGCCTTAGGGTTGACCTGTGAATCTAGGGTAGGCCTCGTTGCCTCACTTCTTGAGCATCCAGCAACCACTTGGTAATAGGGGGAGGAGAGTTTTTGGGTTGACACATAGATAGGGCTAAAATTAATCTCACACTTAATCACTTAATTTAATTTTCAATCTACAACATCAGCAATACAGTTACACACTTGCAAGCTCACTGGTCTCACTGTCTTTCAATCTACATTCATATGCAAGTTAATTTATCTGTTGTAGAATAAATATTTAAGTGGTTATATCTTTGTCATCTGGAACTTACTTTACATTTGCAAGCTTTCATCTATTTTGTTCCTATATCTATGGTGTGATCCTTCAAGAAGTGCGCATCCACTTGGAGGCATTCTCTTGATTGGGTCTTGAGTGCTTTGCGTCTCTTGGCCATTGAAAAGCAGTCCAATGGAAGTCTATCTGTTGTAAGCATGCTTGGCTTGTTGTGTTGATGGTTCTTCATCTTTGAATATCTTCTTTCCTGCACATTTCAAGCAATTGTTAGTATATTGTATATTTTGTATCTAGTCTTAATCTGTATATCTTAGATATTCTTTGTATCTAGTTGTGTCTATCTTGTTGTAATACTTTGTAACTGGTAATTATCTTGTAACGAACATCCCCTTAACTTAGTTGACCCCATTGCCCAATCTTAGGCACTAGTCTTAGTTTCCCTAGGAAAAGGTCTGACTCTCATACTTAGATACTTGCATCTTGCATTTGTTGATTGACATCATAGGCTAGATTCCCCCTGACCTTTTAACCAATTAAAACGAACTCCTAGAACATTAGAACTCTTAATCTCATCTAGTAACTAGGGTCTACCCCCCATGGCTTCCCTAGGAGTTAGCCTAGACGGAAGAGGTTCAAGTCAAAGTGACAGCGTGGACTTTGAACCTAGGCTTTGTGCCTCTAAGGACACACTAAGTGAGCAGGACTTAGCTCACATTTGCAAGTGTGCATAAGGACGGCAACAAGGTCAACAACGAATTATGGTTTCAGCAGCGAATTAGGGTTTAGAAAAGCTATAAGAGAAGGGCCAGCGACCTAATTCATCATTATGCAGATTATGACTTGTCATTGAGGAGAAGAGGCGCATCTCAGGAGAGATAGTTCAGTGTATTCCAGGAGGAAGACACCAATTGGTTGATTTCAGTGTTGAAAGACATACCCTAGTCACCGGGAAGATCATCCAGGTCTTCCATCGTTCTTCATTGATTCCGCAGTGCTCCCATATTCCGGGTATTATCTTTTAGTTGCTTATTTGTATTCCAGGTAAGATCCTTTTGTCTTTTGATCTAGCCGAGTGTTGTTATTTTATTCAGCCACAGTTGTTTATTTGTATTCCAGCTAAGATCCTTTGTCTGTTGATCTAGTCGAGTATTGTAAGTTTATTCAGCCGCATTCGGCCATTTTGTAATCCACAGAGATATCATAATACAAACTTTGCAGTCCTTTGTCGTGTTTATTATTTGTATGATCATTTATATGTTGTAAACCTTTGATCCTACACAAACATTAGCAGTGTTTCCTAGACTAGCCAAGTCAAGAACATTACAGGTAATGTCATAGTGCTACATGCCCATGGTCATAATAGGTCAACTCGTGATAAGACCTCCTATCCATCAACTAGTACCTTGAGTGTTTATGTTATCTTGTGGGTTCCCTCTTCTTACTGGGAAGCTTTGAACTGATTTCTCGGGGATCCCTGGGCGAAACATCTCGAAGGTTTCAAAATTGGCTTTTAACTCTTTCCAGCTCCTTTTACCCTCTGGGCCTTTAGCCTCTTCTTCCCACGAGGTAAGGTATAACCCTTCATAGTGTAGCCAATCCCAATGCCCAAAAAGCAAAGGGGAGATGGAAGGAATAAAGATGGAAAGTGGTAAGTATGGAGGGAATGGACGATGACTCTTCAAAGATCCACCCAGTAGCAACCCATCCTAAAGGGAAATCAACTTACTAGGGCACTGTGTCACCCTTCCAGGTTTGAA
>ML781448.1:1060250-1079383 GCA_009831015.1 Picea engelmannii
TATATGTTGATGTAAATGGTAACTTGCACCTGACAACTGTTTCTTAGTATCCTTTTGATGCAAGTCAAAATTGATTATATATTTATATCGTGGTGAATGAATGTTTATGTTTATTTTGGTTAAATGGTTAATGATTTGAAGAAGCAATAAACTCCTAGATTTAATTTTCTTGTACTTAGCTTAAAAGGCCTTAGTATATTTGTTAGGGACTACCCCCCTTGGCTTCGCTAGGAGTTGGCCTAGACGGAGGAGTTGAGGATTAGGTGACAGCACCTTAACTCTCACTTGCCCCCAAGGACACACCGAGTGGATTGAAGATTTCTTCCACGTCTCCCAAAGGTGTGTATAAGGCGGCAACAGGTACTCCATGTCTTGGACCTGTGGGCCTCGAGACATGATCTCCTTTGTTATCCCTAGGCTAGGGGATAACAACACCTTCGTTTGCAATGCACTTTTTCCAAGCCCATTTTCTTGCCATTCTTTCTTTCATGTTTTAAGGAACGAGTTGAAGGCCATTGTCCTGATATAGTGTCCAAATAATGACAGTGTCATTCATAAATAGCTCGCGAAAATGAGAAGGTTGACTCGTGATGAGACCCCCTTTCTCTCAGTTGTGTAATTGAGAGCCATTACCCTAGCTTGGTGACCAGATGATGGTCATGTCATACCACTAAATACCCATGATCATGATAGGCTAGCTCGTGATGAGACCTCCCATCCTCCAACTAACCCCTTAAGCATTCATTATCATTTATTTTTGTAGGTCCCCCTTTTTTTACAGGGAAGCGTTTCATTTCTTTCTCAGGGATCCCTGGGCAAAGCATCTGGAAGGTCTATATTTAGGCTTTTATATTTTTAGCCAACAGCAATCCCTCTGGGCCTTCAACCCCTTCTTCCCATGAAATGAGGTACATGCCCTTCTCGGGTCACTAAAGTTAAAGGACAATATGATGGTAGTGTAATAACAGAAAGTGGTAAGTATGGTCAGGAATGGTACAATAACTCCTCAAGGGACCCCCAGTCACAAACCTTTCCCAAAGGTTGGCCACTTACTAAGAAATCTATTACACTCTCCAAGGTGAAACAAGGTCAAGGGCATAATGTCCAAGCAAGCGCTCTATAAATCAAAGTAGCTCAAATACAACATGCTTAAATGCCTTAAATATTAGGGTGATTACCTGTCACAATACCTGACTTGTACCACATGGAGCAAGACCTATCTACCTTCCTGAATCTAGCCAGTATTGTGGATGCGCTGACAATGGATCAGAATGTGGTGATAGAGTGGGCTTCTGTATGTGCAAGTGGACACTACAGCTTATGTAGTCTCTTGACACTCCATATCTGCAACCTGAGGGCCTCGAGACATGATCTCCTTAGTTATCCCACAAAATGGGGATAACTTGAACCAATAAAGCATGAGGAGATGTAAAGAGAAAGTCAAATGTACCATGAACCATGTGCCAAGTCACCAAGAAACCAAACATCTCATTAAAGAAAAGAATGACCTCATCAAAATATGCATGAAGTGACGATGAATGTGCAAACGCCTCAAAAAATGTGGGCCCAAGAAGGAGAGTGCTCCAGGTAATATCATGCTCCATGCTACTAGTAATCCATCTGTTGACCACCTATTTCAACTACGGGGTCAAATCCATGTTCCATGAAACTATGTACCTGATGGTGCAACAAAGTTGAAGACTTTCTGGTTCTACAAGGCAGTTTTTGCCCCCGGCACGTCCCTTTGTAATCGGAATTTCCGCTCCCCTGCGTGGGATAATAATGTAATGAGTTTGCATGGATCATATTTTAGGTTCGTTGCCTAGGACTTTATCATTAGGGAAGTCCCTTCATCGAGTTTTTTTTATCCTCAGGTAATTTTTAATTACCCTTAAGTTTTTCACTCGTAATAATCCTCCAAAGTAGTGAAACGCGTTCTAATGATTGAGCCCAATGGGTGACTAGGGTCTAGGAATATTGTAAATGACCATGCTAGACGTCTTCTAGAGTCTTGCGGAATTCCGTCGAGTCTAAGTAGTTTTTTTTAATTTTTTAAAACTACCTAGTTAATGGTAATTTTAATTAAAATTGAGGTAAACATGTAAAAATTTGGTCCTAGGGGATTTTGATAGGGGTGTGAATACTCAAAAAAAATGGAATGAGACCCCCTACACCCTTGGGCCAAGTTTCATCTCAATTGAACAAGTTTTTCTAGGTCATTGTTCATGAGGAGTCCTAGTCAGATTTGAGTCAGCAATTTAATTGCTTAATTTTGCTAAGTAAGAAATGTCAAAAATTGTAAAATGAGCAAAAAAACTTGAGAAAGAGTGGGAGATGATTCCTAAGCCATTTCCTAGGTTAGAAAAGAAACTTTCTAACTTAACGCAATCCCCCTTGCTTAGCCACAACCTCAACTCATCATCTCCCTAGGAAAAGTGCGCCCCCCTTGGTGGTAGACTTAGCCAAAATACAAAATTAATGGAGGAAAACACCTAGGTCCCTAAGTGTGCCCTCCTAAGCTCCTAACTTGGTGTTTGACAAGTCAAAAAGGTGTTCCCCCTTCTAACACCCTCAACCCTCAAACCCTAAGATGACTAAAACCCTAAAAATGTGCCCTCCTTGAGATGATCACTCTTGCTTGGTGAGTGACACTTGGAACTCATCCAAGAGGGGTCTCTCTCTTGTCCCAGGTATAAAAGAATGCTCACCCCTCCCTCATTTGACATCTATTCTCAGAGTAAAGTTATTATGCCCAAATCTCTCCCACTCTTCTCTCTCTCCCATTTTGCTCTCTCTCTTTTCTAAAGCTTGTTGCAAGTATTTGCAGCAACCTTTCTTTCAATAATAGAAAATCTTTGAAGGAATATGGTGTGCATTGGGAGTATTCTTGGTGAAAATATTGAGCTACATTGAGGTGAACTTGTTTTGGTTTGTTTATGAGTTTCTTGCTTTTAGATCTAGATTACGAGATCCAAGCAAAGTATTTTGCTTGGATAGATTTATGATAGTATTGCTATAGATCTAACTGAGTTGGTTTCTATTTGTTATTTCAAAGTATTTTGTGATTACATACGAATCTACTCACCTCATTTCTTTTCTTGTAGCTAGATCTCATACTTTTGCAGGTCACCAAGGGTTTAAGAAGAAAAACTTCAGATCTGGAAATTTGTCTCTTTGACCACTAAAACTCTCTTATTATTTTCAGTTTCTTTCATTATTCTTTCCTACATTTTGTTGGGTAAATTTTTGTTCTGAAATAGGTCATATTTCATACATTTACTTGTTGATTTTTGCATATAAATTTATGTTTTCATTAACAGAAATTTTCTAGAGTTTTTTGGTTGTTTTGTAGTATTTCCAACACCGGTTTTCGCCAGAAAAAGGGAGGTGTTGCCCATTTAGGGCCATAAAACACCCAAGAAGAGCCTCCCAAGTAAGGGTTTTGGATACCCACTTCTGCTCTTCTCTATTTCACATTGTAAGCAAGCCCAAAGAGAGTCTCTTGGGCTTGCATTTCTTCAAGTATTTTAAATTTCTACATTTTATTTATTTCTTTATCTACACCTAGCAAAAAGGATTGGTTTAACCACCCATGCTATATCGTAAGGCTAGGAAGTTAGTTTAATTTTCTATATTATGCATTTTAATTCTTTGCCCCACTTGTCCTTAAGACGAGGTTGAGAGGCTAGGTTTCTTGCTTTCCTTTAAAGTTCTTTAAATTTTATTCACCCACTTTGGCACAAAATCGGTACGCTTGTCCTCCACCTTGTGCCTTTGTTGAGGTTGCAAAGTGTTTGTCTTAATTATTGTTTGCCCCACTTGTCCTTAAGACAAGTTTGAGTGGCTAGGATCTTGTTATTTTACTTTCCAAGTATTATTTCATTGCATTGATTTATTTTGCCTACACCTAGCAAAGAGGTTTGGCTAAACCAACCCATGCTATATCGTAAGCCTTGTTTCTGGCTTAGTTTGTTAATATCTCATCTTGTTAATATTTGTTCAAGTTTTCCTTTCCTTTAATTTGTTTAAGTTGAAAAGTTATTTTATCTTGCTATCTCTTTCTTAAGTTAGGCAACTATCTTATCATGATAATATCTTGCATCTTAAGTTGGGAATCAATCTACTTTGTAATTTACTTTCTTATATCTTTAAGTTAATCATAGCTTGTAGTCTAGACTAGGAGGGAATTTATCTAGTCTAATTAGGCATCCAAGACTGATACAACTTTCGCCACCAAAAAGGTGTTGGGTATGTGTTATATTCTTTGCATGTGTGTGTGTGGGCACATCAGATTCAACAACTGCGTCTGATGAACCCTCTAGCGGTTTTCTAAATTAATCCTGGATTAAGGGATTAGGGTTTTCGTATCTACGGAATACCTAAAAACATTGTATATATTGTATGGTGAATGGTGAAATTCGATATAATGAATATAAGAAAGGTTTTCCCCGATTGAGGGTTTCCGATATAAATCTCTGTGTATTATGTGAATGAGCCATTGATTAATTTATGTTTTACTTAAGAATCTATATGCATTGCTTTACTTCATAGGTTTAAAACTTACAAAAGGAGGCTTGTGGAGGCTACAAGGGGTGCTAAGTCGGGGACAACTTCACGACACTAGGTGTCCCCCTTTCTTGAGCACCCAAGTTTTCCGGGTTGACCTATGGAGCTAGGGAAGGCCCTTGTTTTCCCTTCTTCTTGAGCACCCAACAAACATTTTGGCCAAAGCGGTAAGAGTCTACTGGTAGACACATAGTCTAGGGTTGCATCACAACACCTTAAGCCCCCTAATCAAAGAGAGACTCTAAAATTTACCTACTACACCTCACAACACTTGTGCTTTACATTTCAATATCTTTAGTTGTGCAAGTCTTTGTAATGTCCCCATTTTGGGACATTATAACATTACAACATTTCAGAGTGTTCTACCTACCCGAGTAGCCAGATAGGGGTGACAGAGAGTTCAGGAGATATTGAGGGGTTTATTTGGGCCTGACTTGTATCGTTCATCATCAGGATCCATTCCTCACAACTGGGCTTTGGTTTCGTTCCATTCCGACGATTTCTGTAATTTTGAGTTATTATGGGTCATATCTTAATTAAATTTACTAAGAAGGTCATAATGGGCATATTACTTGGAGAAACCTCTTAGTGTAATAGCTCATCGGAATCGGGAGGAAGAGCATTACAGGATAAGATGATGAGAAGTGACTTTCAGTGGCCGGAGAAGTCATCAGAATGGATAAATCACTTTTTAGAGGTAAAATGGTTAATTAATTAATTAATTAAGTGATTTAATCAAGGAATAATAAAATAAAGTAAAAGTCACTTGGAGGGAAAAGGTCAACAACGAATTAGGGTTTCAGGAAGCTATAAAGGAAGGGTAAAGCAACCTAATTCATTATGCATTGTTATGATTTGATGTTGAGAGTTCCCAGAGGTGGAAGAGAGCCGACCTTACTGTTTTGTGGATTTCTAGAGGAAACCACCACCATTGATCGGTTTCGGTGTTGAGAGACACACCCTAGCCCATCGGAGATACCATCCAGGTATCTCACCGTACTTTTCAGGAGTATCCATTGCAGAGTGCGCAACTCAGCCAGTGAGGGCGCAAGTCAGTTTGAGGGTTTGGAGAGCTGCACAAGATCCGTGTCCAGATTGCAGTTTCCTTCCAACCCATTTGAGATCCAGCCAGGGCGCTTCTATTGAGCCATCTATCGTCGGATTCTGACGGTGGAATCTTGCATATCCCCTCATCCATCCATTTAGGGCGCAGCTCTTCCGGACAGACATTTGGGGTTGAATGCAGAGTATCAGAGCAGATCCGGGCAAATCTTTCCAACCCAGTTCTGCATTTGGCGAGACGATTGTTTTGAGCCATATAGCATCAAATTTCGTTGGTGGAATCCTTTGGGGTGCATCCAGTGTCCCAGGAGGTGTGCAAACCTCCCAGGGGTCCAGATCCAGTGGCTCAGGGATCAAATCCAAGATCCGACAATCATCCATTTTAGTCTAGAGTCTAGGGCGCTTCTATTGGAGCAGTTTCCAGCACATTCCGACAGTCAATTCTTCCAGACGTGTTTTCCAGCTGGTAGCGGTTACCGTACTTCTCCGGAATCGCATATTTTTGCCGATCTATCCGTGCATGCATCAGATATGCTATCATCTTCTGATCACGGGTATTTTGATGTTATTTGTTTGTATTCTAGTGACGATCCATGAGATCTAGCTGACGATTATATTCTATATTTCCAGTATGCTATTGTATTTCCATGCTTGAGTCGCATAATACATGTTATTGGGCAGTTGATGTTCTTTACTCCCGCATGCATCCTTTATATACTGTTTAAACCATAAATATGCAACATGCACATGCAATAATCAACATGCACTTGCAATAACCATAAATATCTCAAACACAACTAAAACGCATCCAAAAACCCCCGGTGTATTAGATCTGCGAGACAGAACATTAGATCAGTAGCAAATATCTTGATCAGCGGGATCGTGGATATTACAGCCTTGTCGTTCAAGGCATTTTACATGTTTATGGGTTTAATTCACTAGCATTTTCATTTCCAAGCATTTGCTTTCAAGTTTGGCATTTTTCTTTCAAGTTTCACTATCTTTAAAGTCGTATATATGCACAAGGGCCTGCTACTCTCAAGTTGCGCACCATCTCTTTGGGGCACTTGCTTGTAGTTTCCCCCTTGCTTCAGAAGTTTCGCATTGGTTCCTTTGTTGGCTCTTTCTCGAAGTTCATTTCACCTTCAAAAGTCGCGCACTTGCTTTATTTCCAAGTTCTTTCAAGTTATATCTTTCATGATTAGTTATTTCATGTTCATGGTACACTTGGTTTATCTATTCTTTAGTTCTTATTGTGGTATTATCTAACTTTCCTTTCCATTCTATATTTGTTCATAGCATTATCTCATCTTGTAACTTATTGTAGAGTTATTTATTGGTAATTAGATCACTAATTCATTCTTTGTATTCTTTGTGGACAAACTTAGTTGACCCCTTGCCCAATCTTTAGGCACTAGTCTTAGTTGTCCTTTTAGGGAAAGGTTTGATTGTCATTAAAACTGTGCATTTGCATTGTTGCTAGTCATATAGGTTAGATTCCCCCTAACTTAACAAACTAAAATTAACTCCTAGAATTCATTAATCTACTTACATAGTAAGTAGGGTCTACCCCCCTTGGCTTCCCTAGGAGTAAGCCTAGACGGAAGAAGTCCAAATCAAGGTGACAATAGGTTTGGACTTAGGCATTGTGCCTCCAAGGACACAGCAAGTGGATTGGAGACTTTTCCACGTTTGTAGGTGTGTATAAGGACGGCTACACCATCCACATGTGAATATCATCCATAAGAGCTAAGGTGTTGGAGAAAAGGATCCCAAACCATGCCCATGTTCATCCATCCAAACAAAAAACCATGTGTAAGCAAGTGACTATGTGCCAAGCGCTCTATGCCATGATGAAGCCAATGCAATGTCCACTTAGCCCAAAAGTGCTAGGGCATTCCACCGAGGGATCCATACATCCTGCTATACAATCATCTAGCAAGGAGTGTAGACTAGACATCACATGATCAAGTGTAATGCTATCTTTCTATGATAATCAAGCATACCAAGTAAAACAACATCAAAACCTCTAGCACATCATCATCCATGTCATCAATAATCCATGGAATCAAGTGAACACCCTAACCATCCAAAGCTTTTCCTAATGAAAATCACTAAGGTAGTGAAAAAATTCACTAGTACAAGCCTCATCCAGAATGAGGGGTAACATGATCCTTTTCATTTATAAGAGATGCAAATGTCAAAGAGACAACTTGACCGGTAATCCTTGAGTCTTCCCACTTCTGATTCTTCCACTTCCATACTTCACTTTCCTAGTCCCTTTCATGTCAAATCTTTGAGTTAGTTAATGATTAGGTGTTGGATCTACTCCCATAGTATTCATGTCACTTTGTCCTGTTATCCACTAGTTTGCGCAAGATGGATTTCTTGAAGAGCCGCCAAAGAATGAACAATCAATGTTCATATGACAGAGTTCAATCAGTCTTGCAAAAGACCTATTTTTTCGGCATTTCCACCATTGTAATAAATGTCTTGAGTATGAGATATTGTAAAAGGCTATTGGCCACCTAAGACCTAGAAGTGAGCATGTACTCTGGAGTGTTTTTTTCTACTTGTTAATTATTTTTTCTGCTTGCCTTAGCGAGCGATTAAATAATTTATAAGTTTTTTCACTCAGAAGACTGACTCCAGAGTCGGAGTATGTGTTGGCGATCAGGTCTTAGCATCAAAAATCCAATGTCTAGTGTCTAAATGTATATGAGCTCATACTAGGACATACGGATTGAGTCATTTGGAAATTGCAGCTAGGTTTGATAGGTTTTTTTTAAGTTTTTAGTGAATTAATTAAATTCCTGCAAAAATGGAATTTTTTAATTCTGAGTCAATAAATTGTAAAAATATGGCACCAAACATTGTCAGATGTCATATTTATAGTTATTTTCCAGTCCAAAGTATCATGTAAACCCCTATTTCCCATCTTTCGAGACAAAAAAGTGATTATTATCACTAAAAAATCAAAATTACGAAAAATTACGAAAAATGGGTAATTAAATTAATCTCCTAGATTTTAGGAGAACTGGGGAACATGTTTTTCTCATGTCCCCGGTTGACTGGATGCCTAAGGCGAGTTAGCTAAAGGTGAGGTCGACTTAGTTGAGATGACTTGGACTTGGGGGAGATCTCAATGTGGGAACTCGACCCCGCATCCTAGTTGGCGCATTCCTAGAGCATGGGCGCATATCCCAATGGCCCACGCATTCCCTAACTACCCCTCAACTCACACTCACTCCCACTCTCAAATCACATAACTCGCCCTCCACTCCACATCACTCCCCTTCACCTTCCACCACTCCACATCCACTACACTCATCTCCCACGCATCTACCCATTAACTAGTGTGCCACTCCCTCATCACCCACGCATTTCCTAAAACTTAACCCTAAACCTAGCGCATCTCTAATTAGGAATTGTCACCTCAAATGTTATTTAAGCAAGGTCGACTTCTCCTCAAACTAGTTTGGTTTTGGGCAACTATTGTATCATTTTTGGAATAATAAAAACTTTGGAGCTATCTTTGGTGTGTGGACTCAAATGTGTGGATGAATGTCAGATATACATGAGGTGATGTTACACTAATTTTATGCATTTTATCTTTGCTACTTGGCTAATCATATGGATATTACTATCTAGATGGAGTAAGTTAGCTAGTTTGTTTACTATATAATTTGCTTGTCAATCTACGCTTAAATATTTCATTGCATGTGTGTTTTTGTTCAAACTAATATGCTCTTGAAGTTTTATGTGTAGAAAAACACCAAGTACAGGAATTTGCAGGTATCTGTGTTGCATGCAGGATCATTCTCTTGGAGAGGCAAAGGAACTCAGTTGCTTCCTCTTTTTCTGTCCAAGAAGTTCTTCAAGAAAGCATTCACCCTCGTCTTCACATCAAGGAGAACCCCATAGCCCAAGTGTTCCAGGCTCAAGCGGAAACTCCGAAAAAATCAATAAATTTCTTTCCCCTATCTTTTTCTTTGATTGCATGCTGCTTAGAATAGTTCTAAACTTCATTTTAAACATCTAAAGGCTGCCTACATTGTTTTCTAGATCTAAGTTATAATTTGTCAATTTCAAAGAGTAGATCTAGTAAATTTTAAGCAATTTTTGGTCTTTTTTTCCCCTAGAACTTAGATCAAGTTATTGTTTGGTTTTAATTTCATTATCAAGCTATTTAGAGGTCTTATGTTTGTTGTTTTAAAACAGAAAACAGAAGCCACTAAAAGGGCCTAGGTTAGGTTTGTTTTAAGTGTCAAAAAGTCCCAAAAAATATTGATTTTGCCTTAGAATTTTTCAGAAAAAATTTGATAAAATTTTTATTGTTTAAAACTTTTTTTCATCATTTTCTAACTTCATTTGTTTGTTGTTTTTTTGCAGCAATAACAGGTCCAAAAGGAGATTCTGTCAGTTTTGGGCAAAATCAAGGCTCTCGGGGCACCCTGGGGGGTTTTAACTTCGTCAAACGAAGTTTTCCTTTCTTCTACCTCTTTCTTGTATTTCTTTAAATGATCCAGTTATAAGGATCCTTTTCTTTCTAAAAGAGCTAAAAGCTTAAAGAGAACATTGATTCTAAGTTGTAATAGTGCAATAAAAGAGAGTCCCTTGTGCCCAGTTTCTTCATCCCCATTAGGGGGATTTGTGTCTGTGGTTCGGTTTCTCTCTTTCTTGTGATTGATGCATGCTTAAAATCTATTAATCAAACACACAAGTCAAGTACATCGAACACACAAATAACACTCTCAATTTCATGCATGTTAACTAAATCTTAAATCTATCATGCATGCTTAGTTAGTTTTGCTTCAAGTCTCTTTCTTTTTCAATAATCTTGCAACAATGTTTAAATTTCTAAAAGTATCTTGTAAATTTTTTTCTCAACTACAAAGCAGGGTACTTAAATCTAATTGTTGCAAATCTATATCTTTCCATTTTCAAGAGTTTGTGCAAGTATTTCAGTTACAAAGCAGGGTGTATGATTTATTTCTTTCAAGCATTTATCAAGTAATTAAACCTTGCTAGCTTAATAGGACAATCTCTGAAGTTGTTAGTTCATTGGGAGGAAACGCCTGAAAGTGACCTGCGAAGTAAGACGGGTTATCCGTGTTGTATATCTAGCACTTTCAGTGAGTTTATTGGAGAAACCGTTCGGGTTTCGGTAAACTCTCAGCAAGTCCAAGCAAAGAGCTAGCCTCCTAAAGGGCCAAACACTCTTCACTAACTAAACACAAAATTTACCTTAATAAAATCTTCGATCTACACTGCCCACGACTCCTTTTAAGGCACTGGTTAAAAAGTATATCTATTTATCTTATGTGAGCAGTATTTACACTTATGCATCTTGTCTAACTTTTATGCTTTAAATCCTGCAGATATTGTGTCCTTTGATTTATGCATGTTTTATGAGCAAAGTACTTTATGATGATGATGAATGTTAAGTGTTAATTGATCGCGTTTTATTTTTCAAAGCAATAAACTCTTAGACTTAAGTGTGTCTTTAGTTACAAAAGCCTTAGATTATTTTTTATAAGGACTAACCCCCTTGGCTTCACTAGGAGTTGGCCTAGACGGAGGAGTTGAACATTAGGTGACAGCACCTTGACTCGAAACTTGCCCCCAAGGACACACCAAGTGGATTGAAGGTTTCTTCCACGTTACCCCAGGTGTGTATTAGGACGGCAACATGTCCCAAAGTATTGCGAGAGTAAAGCACTTGACTAGTGACTTCATGTCGCCTTGAGTCATTTGAGGTGTCAATCTAATATTCCCAAACCTTGTATTGATAGCTCTGAAATGAAAAAGAAACTTCTGGCAGCCAACTACTTGTTATGAATGAATTTCATGGTTTTATCTGAAATATTCAAAACTGGTGAGCACTGAAGAACACTTGCATGATCTATTTTCTCCTCTTTTCTTTCCATGCCCATTGTATAGAAGGCACAGATCAGAAAAATACTTAAAAAGAGTAAATTGTTTTGTTGTTTAACATTCTTTCATGTAAATCTGAAGTTTACTTGCTGAGATCAAGTGTTTAGCATTAAAAGTGTCAGTTATTTCTGAGATTTCAGCAAGTACATTTTGCAGATTTGTAGCTTTTTGCACAGTATACTAGAAGATCTTTTGGTTTCAGATCCCTGAGACTAGCAAGAACTAGCCCAAACCGAGAGGGACTGTGCAAGGTGATTCATTTCGGCTTCAAGTAATAACACTATTCTTAATTCTAAATATTTGACTTTTTACTGCTACAATTCATTTTAAGATGCTAAGAAACAAAAGTAAAATGTGCCAGAAAACTCCACCTGTATGTTAACAAGAATGCCAACATTGGCTTCACCTTTTCCTAACTCAAGGAAATCAGATAATGACATGAATTTCCCCAGGTACATATTGGCAGGATTCCGATGTAAGGAAAACCCATTCTCGGCAAATGGGCTATTAATTTGTGCTGCAAAAAGCCAAAACGACGGTAAAAGTAATGGTCAGACACTACTCTCAAGACAAGATTCACAGCATCATATAAGTATTTACTTCAGACATTCTCCAATTCAATATTATTGAAACATGCAACTAAGGACCTTTACTCCATTCCTTTATTATGTCCATGGAAAAATGTAAAATTGCTTCATGTTATGTGCATGCCACCACAAACTTTACTAGGCAAAGTTGATTCTGAACTGCCAACAAAATAACCACTAAAAAGCTAATATTTGTGATGAAAAACATCTAATGTGTGGAATGTATTGTCAATCCAAAGTGTGGCAAAAGCTATAGTTCTTTGTGAGAGGGCCACAAAATGACTCAAAATGAAAAAGCTGAATTTATCAAATTTATGTAATTTCTATTTGTTGTTTCGTTGAATTTTTTTTATCTTGGTAATGCTAAGAAAATTTTGAAAATATACACAAACATTTATGTGAGATACACAATCATTTTCATAACAATTGAAATACTTGCAATTGCTACAGCTCCATCCATCTCAGTTGTAAGATTAAAAGACTAGAAAACAAGCTAAACATCCATTTGCCACTGCAACAACTTGTACATTCAACTGTAGATTGTAATAGACTAGAAAACATTACAGAATAAATTGACTCTGAGACGAAAAATGCTGGAAAAGAAATCAAGAATAGACATACCTACATAGTATATACAAAAGCAATTTCAACATACCATTTAATAAATGACTCCAAACTACTAAAATCAAAAGAACTAGAACCCTTTTCTTCTTTTTTTGTAAGAGTTTTGTCAAATAAGCAATCATTTCCACATTACCTTTTTTTTGTCATTCCAAAACACCTTTATATCTCAACTCAGAAGACTGAAAAGATTACAAAGATGTCATTTGGCCACAAGAGACAAACCAGGTCGATGAAACTTGGGCTTTGTTATGGCCCCCAGCAGGCTTCAATTCCACAAAGAAGTATGGCCAACACTGAAATATTTTATTTAAGGCCAACATTGAATTTTTTATTTTGTTATCAATATTTTTTTAAATGCCATGTGTCAACTCCATGTTAAGCACTGAAGGAATTACACATCTCTCTCATACTGGGATGTCGAAAGCACTTATAGGCAGAATAAGAATTTTTTACTTAAAATATATATATATATATAAAGTTGATATAAAAATATTTCTCTAAAGGTGGACATTGAAATAATGTTTTATGGCCAACATTGAAATATGTTTTTGTTATTAATGTTTTCTTAAAATGCCACATGTCAACTCCATCTTGAACATGGAAGGAATTACACATCTCCGTCATACTAGGTTGTAGAAAGCACCTCTTAGCGCAATAAAGGAAGCATCCAAGATTTTCCACCCAACAAGGATGCCGTTTGACAACATAAAAAATGATTTAGACAAGCACATCTAGGGCTCACAACATGTCACATAGTCTATAGGATTGTAAACATTGTCACGTTGGGCATAGATGACAAGTAAGCTGCTATAAATGTTGTGTGTTATAGCGCAAGATGTAAGTTGGGCAAAGCCCGACCCAACCACGAAACAAGTGCTACAACTTGGGAATCCTACACCCAATGTCACCTCGATGTAGGTCTCGCACTTCTAGGGAGGTGATCCCGGTGACCCTAGGGGGTTTGAGATGGAGATGGAGGGAAGTGGAAATGAAGCCCCTAGAGGTCAAGTCTAAGTGGAATGAAAGGTAGGGATAGTTGCCTTGCAAATCAAGTAATTGTTGCTCCACAGATATAGTACTTCTCTAGATGATTGTACCTGCCTGAGACACAAGAAAACACACTTTGCAATTGATCCAGAATTGGATCCAGGAGCTTGATGGGGCTCAGAAAGGCCTAAAAATCAAATCGCTCAGAATCTCTTCAAAACGGACGTGTGTGTAGGCATCGACGTTACGAACCCAACGCAACTTGAACAGGCTCAAACGGACGTTGTATGCTCCAGATATTGCGATTTGTTCATTTGTCCAAATAGGCAAAAAAATGTTGATTGTACAGTCCGTACAGTGCCACGTGGCAGCTGACGTGGCAGGGTACATGGCAGAGTACGTGGCACTGACGTGGACAGAGGCTGACTGGGTAGTTGATGTGACAGGTGGACCTATCAGGGAGTGACACGTGTCACCACTGCAAGGGTGGCATGTGGCACATCCGTACTGATGACGTGGCAAGTGACAGGGCAGACAGCTGGACCAATGAGCATTTGACACATGGCATTGAAATTAGGCGAATGAGAAGGTGCCACGTGGCCCAAACATCGGCTGCCACATGGCACCCATTCATTGGTCATTGTTTATAGAAAAATTGTATGAGTCCACCGGGTTTGAACCCGTGACCTCTGGTCCGGGGAAGCAACTTGGCAAGGGTCGAGCTGGCCAGGCCACCCACAATGGTTCTTATTAACCATAGTCACAAAGTTTTAATTAAAGTGATGTGGGGGGACCGTTGGGCGAAGAAAGGGTTGGGGCCTATTCCCAGCGCCCGACACTATCCACATAACCTTTACCGTAGCTCCATTGCCATATGAGCGTTCACAGGACCACAGGCGCGGAGGTTGACATAGCCCCAACTTTCGACACCGTTTTCCCATCTAACTCGGGGTTCAGAACTTATAGTGCGGGCTTTACACTTGGCACAAAGGATAAGGGTTAGCCCCGGTCGGTCGAGCTAGCCCGCCGACTAGGGGCTTAACCGTCGGGGCCTATCCGAGTTTAGAGCGTGAGGATGTTAGCCCGAGGTTCCAGGGGTGCGCCACATGACCTAAAGCCAAACCGCAAGGGGGCCAACGCGCCAGGAGGTTAGCCCGAGGCCATATGGAGACCCTTCATACGACGAGGAGCTGAGAAAAATGGGGCTACGCCCTCAATATTTGCCCAAAAGTGGTTATTAAACTATATCAATTGATTTTTAATGATTTATTTAGCAGAATTGAGAGATTTTGGTCATTTTTTGAGGATATTGGGCCCTTTTTTAGGCCAGATCCTGGGAGGAAGTTGGGAGATGGTTACCAACTTCAGATCTATATAAACCAGGGGTTCTTGAAGCCATGAGAAGAGGTTCAGAGCAGGTTTGTGCTGAAGATTTTGCCAAGCCAAAGCCATTTTTATGTAGGGAAGCTATTGAGGAGAGCACCTTTGCAGGCCATTTCTGTGAGCTCCGGTCATTCGATTTCAGTGTTGTCTATTTTGTTGGGTTCTAGAGATCTGGTAGAACAAGACCAGATCAGTTTATAACCTTTCTGGCACTGTTGTGATGTACTTTTAAAGCTTCGAACAGAAATAAGAAAGCCTCACCCACTGAGACAAAGGCCCGAAGACGTAGGCGAGATTGTCGAACTTCGTTATCACATTGGTGTTTATGGTTTGTTGTTCTCAGGCTTATGTTCAGATCTGTACAAGTTTATATGGCTGTCATACTTCCTCTTTAATTCATCCTCTTTCATTAGTTTTGTAAATGGTAATTCAATGCATACATAATAACTCAACCATTGTCGTATAAAATATCTTTTCGGATCAAGTGGTATCAAAACTAGTTGACATTTGGATTTGAATTTTGCATGTTAACCAAGGAAAAGCTACACCGTGGTGAAGGCGAGCTTGTCAAAGAGAATCCATTGATTGGATTGATAAAGAGAACTTCTCAAAGCGAGAAGATGGCATCGGAAGAGGGACTTTCTCATGATGAGAAATAGTTTCGAAAAACTTTCTTTGCCATGTTGGAGGTGATGAAGGTTTTGTATAAGGATTACTTGGAACGGAAGAGACCGAATCTGGGTGAATCTTCAAAGGGCAAAAGTGAAGAAGGAGAGGATCCTCCTTCACCTCCATCTTCACCTCCTTCTTCTCCTTCTTCTTCAAGTTCAAGTTCTAAAAGCACCGCAAAGAAACATGTCCATAAACATAAAAATGAAATGTTTTTATTAAAACTTGATGTTAAATTTGAATTACCCATGTATGATGGTGAAGTTAATGCAGAGAGACTTGACAATTGGGTCAGACAGATGGAGGTTTATTGCAGTGTGCAACAAATCAAGGATGAGGCAACTCAAATCAAGTTGGCATACCTTACACTTGCAGGCACAACACTCATCTGGTGGCAAAGCAAGTTGCAAATTGGCATGCAACAAGTGGGTAATGTATTTCCATAATGGAAAGGTTTTATTTCTTCACTTATAAAGCAATTCTATCCTTTGGGTTATAAAGAGAAATCTTTAATTGAATGGCAAGCTCTCAAACTAAGAAAAGGACATACAGTGCAAGAATACACAGATGGCTTTCGTAAAATGGCGTTGATGTTAGGCATTCCTTTACATACCCAAGAAACTCTTATGAAGTATATAGGAGGTTTACCTGCACATATTTGAAACACTCTATTCATGTTTGGACCAACCAATCTCGATGAGGTTTATGTTCAAGCGACATACATTGAAGCAGGGAAAACAGTTGTTGGTGTATCAGGGGAATCGTCTTCAAGGAAAGAGGACAAAAGGAAGTGGAATGGAAAGAAGGCAAATTCAGTGGCGAGAAAGGAAGAGAAGCCCTCTTGCAAGCATTGCAAGAAAGAGGGGCATGATGAGGACCATTGTTGGCAATTGCATCCCAAGAACAGACCAAAGTGGTTCAAAGAAAGGAAAGGGAGGCAAACAATTGCAGCAACAACATGACCAACAGACTTGGGATCAGATTCAGGTGATGAATCTAAAGTCTCATTGGTTGGTATGACAGGTAAAATTAGTGAAGGATTTGATTGTAGAAGTAAATTGTTTCACATAAGGGTCATCATGAGGCACACTAAGGTCGACACATTGATACATAGTGGATCTCAATCTAACTTAATTTCATAGGAATTGGTTAAACAAGTAGGATTAAACACACAGATACATCATAAGCCTTACACACTTAAATGGATAAGAAACAATCATCAATTGCACATAACAAAGCAGTGCACATTAAAATTTACAATTTCATCTAAGTTTGTGGACAAGGTAACCTATGATGTGGTGCCACTAAGTGAATGTGGAATGGTCTTAGGCGGTCCTTATTTGTATGATCGTAAGGCAAGCTTCTACAGGGAAAAGAATCAATATCACTTAATCAAAGCAGGTCAAGAATATGTAGTTCATGCTCATCATTTAAAGGCAAATAAATCTCTTCAAACAATGGAACAATTAAGAAAGGTGGCTCATGCAAGCAACACACCTATAATTGTTTCAAATCAAGTAATAGATCTTAAGCAAGAATAGGAGATGATTGTAAAATGGAAAATCAATCACACTTTGCTTCAAGATAAGCTAATGCCGTGCAAATATTACAAACATATCAGCTCATTTGTAGTCATATTTTTTATGCTATCATTAGTAATGTTGTCAACATGGATGATAGTGGCTTCAGTAAGATGTGACAGGGTACAAATGGCTAACAATATGTTGTCAGTTATCATGATTGTTTTACAATTAATTTTGATGAGACAGGTGCACTACACAGAGTTCAAAGACAGAGAACAAGTCGGGTGGCCTGTCCCAAGCTTGATGACTAGTCAGTAACCTTTTGGGGAACAAAAGGTCTTTACTGGGGAGGTGTGAGCCAAAATTGGATCCAGGAGCTTGATGGGGCTCAGAAAGGACTAAAACTCAAAATGCTCGAAATCTCTTCAAAATGGACGTGTGTGTAGGCCTCGACGTTACGAACCCAACGCAACTTGAAAGAGCTCAAACGAACATTGTATGCTCCAGATATCGCAATCTATTCATTTGGCCAAACACGCAAAAAAATGTTGACTGTAAAGGCCGTACAGTGCCACGTGGCAGCTGACTGTATAAGTCGTACGGTCGGCAAGGTACGTGGCAGAGTACGTGGCGCTGACGTGGACAAAGGCTAACTGGGCAGTTGATGTGACAGGTGGACCTATCAGGGAGTGACACGTGTCACCACTACAAGGGTGATAGTGGCACATCCGTACTAATGTTGTGGCAGGTACGACACGTGGCCGATGACAGGGCATACAGCTGGACCAATGAGCATTTGACACGTGGCATCAGAATTAAGCGAATGAGAAGGTGCCAAGTGGCACCCATTCATTGGTCATTGTTTATAGAAAAATTGTATGAGTCCATCGAGTTTGAATCTGTGACCTCTGGTCCGGGCAAGCGACTTGGCAGGGGTCAGACTGGCCAACCCGCCCACAATGTTTCTTATTAACCATGGTCACGAAGTTTTAATTAAAGTGATGTGGGGGGACCGTTGGGCGCAGAAAGGGCTGGGGCCTAGCCCCAGCACCCGACACTAACCACATAACCTTTACCGTAGCTCCATTGCCATATGACCGTTCATAGGACCACGGGTGTGAAGGTTGATATAGCCTCGGTTTTCGGCACCGTTTTCCCATTCGACTCGAGGTTCAAAACTTATAGCGCAATCTTTACACTTGGCACAGAGGATAAGGGTTAGCCTCGGTCGGTCGGGCTAGCCTGCCGACCAGGGGCTTAACTGTCGGGGCCTAACCGAGTTTAGAACGCAAGGATGTTAGCCCGAGGTTCCAGTGGTGCACCACATGACCCAAAGCCAAACTGCAAAGGGGCCAGCACACCAGCAGGTTAGCTCGAGGCCATATCGACACCCTTCATACGACCAGGAGCCAAGAAAAAGGGGGTTTCACCCTCAATATTTGCCCAGAAGTGGTTATTAAACTATAGAAATTGATTTTTAATGATTTATTTAGCAGAATTGAGAAATTTTGGTCATTTTTGGGGGATATTGGGCCCTTTTTGAGGCCATATCTTGAGAGGAAGTTGGGAGATGGCTACCAACTTCAGATCTATATAAACCAGGGCTTCTTGAAGCCATGAGAGGAGGTTCGGAGAAGGTTTGTGCTGAATATTTTGCCAAGCCAAAGCAATTTTTATGCAGGGAAGCTATTGAGGAGAGCACATTTGCGGGCCATTTCTGTGAGCTCCGATCATCCGATTTCAGTGTCGTCTGTTTTGTTGGGTTCTAGAGATCTGGTAGAACAAGACCATATCA
>ML781448.1:1105581-1119224 GCA_009831015.1 Picea engelmannii
ATATTTATGTGCCAATGTGTTTATCTGATGTTGTTGTTGCTTTATATGTTTAAAATTTTGAAAAAAATGAATATATTTTGTATTTTTTAATGTTTGTCGTGGTTTTCCGATTTTTTGCCGACTTTTGCCGAAACGATTTTTTCGGACCCTCGCCAACTTTTTGTCGTGGCCGACTTAATCAACACTGGTTTTCCCTCACACTTGCAATAATTCCTCCAAAGTGGTGAACGGCATTCTAGTGGACTTATCTTTTGGTAACTATTATAGGGAATCATTGTAAATGACCATGCAAGACATCTTAAAATTTTTTGTAGAATTCCATCGAGTCTAGATTAGTTTTTTTTATTAATTAATTTTTAATTAAATTTCTCTAAGTTTGGAGGTTTAATTATTTAATTAATTAATTATTTTTGAGTAAAAATTGTAAAAACTAGGTCCTTGGACTTTTGATAGGGGTATTTGTGCTCAAAAGAAATGGAATGGCACCTCCTACACCCTTGGACCAAGTTTCAACTCGGTCGGACAACTTTTTCTATGGGTTTGTCCACCTAGAGTGTCAGTAAGTCGAAAACAACAATTTTAATTGCTAAGTCCAAACATAGCAAAAAATTGTAAAAATGTAATAATGAGTTAAAAGGATGTTAAATGGTGAAATAAAGTTAGAGAGAGGTTTCCTAAGCCATTCCTACACAACCCAACCTTTTCCCAGCCTTGTCTAACCCTTACCCCCTCACATCACTCAAGAAGTTACACCCCCTAGGGGGATTGACGCCCTCCCTAGGTGATGCAATGTTATGACTTGATATTTCTTGTGTGGGGGGGGCCTCTCCCATGTGTTGGTGTTCCCTCACCCTCCACATCACTCCCTAGCCTAATCCCACTCCCTCTACCTCATTATTCCCCTTCCATTCCTTTCCTCCTCCCAAGAAGTTGCGCCTTCCAAAAGGAGTTACACCCCGCTTCTAGAAGATCTTCTAGAAAATTCGATTTTATTTTAATCAGGGACTCTTCATCTCCCTTGGCACGTATCCCTAGCCTCCCACTTGCCTTTGTGTGATCCCAACACCTCCCACACTCTTCTACACCCTAGATCTAATCTTCAAACCCTAGATGGTGCACCCTAGACTTGGGATTCCCTCTTGTGCTTGGTGTGGGACACTTGGCATTGATCCAAGAGGGGTAAATTTGCCTCTCCAAGTATAAAAGGATCTCTCTCCTCACTTCCAACTTACCATATCTTGAGCTAATGTTATGCTACTTGATTTCTCACCCCCTCTCTCTCTCTTGTTCCATCATTTCCATTCTTTGGCTCTTAGGGTTTTGGAGCAAGTTCTCTCCAAGATCCATTTTCTTGAGTAATAATAAAAGAGAAGCTTTGGAGGATAATTGGAAGAGCTATGCATGTTCTCGTTCTTGCCATACTTATGAGGTAAATTTGTTTCAATTTGGTTGGTGATTGCACACATTGGATCTTAGGTAAAGTGTTACTTGGGTAGATCTATCAATGCATGTTCTTGTAGATCTATATATCTTGATTTGCTAGATAGGATTGAAATGTCATCTTATTAGTAGATCCAATATATTATCTCTTGTATGCACACCACCTCTCAAGTTTTGCAAGTTTAGCTTCAAGGGTTTCATTGGGAATACCTCAAGGAAGAAGGTTCCCTTGAGACACATATACTCTCCATATCTCTCTACTCTTACTCTTCTATCTATTGTTGTTCATTCATATATATTTCAGCTAGTTTAACTTATAGTAAGATTGGTCATTCAAATCAAATTTTATCAATTTTTTCTTGCGAAAATTTTTTTCTCAAAAAAGCAAAAGTTTTTCTTCACTTTGTTTGTTGTGTGTAGCATTTCCAGCAAGCATACCTTGTTGGTTTTTGCAGGTTCAGGTCTGGTTGAGAGGGGTTTGGCTGCCCAAAGACATCCACACAACACTCCAAGACCCTCCAAAAATTGGTAGCTATTTCTCAACCCTCTTTCTCAAATTTTAGGGCTTCTTGTACATAGATCTAGTAGTTTTCTTGTTGATTTAGTGGCTCACTTGCTTGGGAGAAGGATTGGTACGGCCTCCTCCCACGTGTGAGCCTTGGGTAGCTTAGATTACGTTTAGATCTTGCTTCATTTCATCTTTTGAGCACTTTTTTGAGCTAGGATGTGGGGTTTGGTTGATGTTGGGCATCCTCCAAGCCTAGGACGTGGGCATTAGGTTGTTTGCTTTTCATTTGCTTGCTTGTTAGTTAGCTTGTCCTTCTTGTTATCTTTCTCTCTCATTTCAAGTTTCTTCTAAAGCCTAACAAGTTAAATAATTGCCTACCTATTGGGAGAAGAATACCTCAAAGGTAAGGCTAGGGTTTAATATGTGTTGTTGATCTTTCATGCTTAAGTAGATTAAAGTAATTCTAGATCTAGATCTCATACATAATAATCCTTAGTTTAAGCCTATTGAGCATAATCAACTTAATTAGATTTACTTGCATGCTTAAGCCATCTAAATATTTGTCTCTCTTTTACATGCTTAAATCTAACACTTTAAATGTTTAATGCTTCATAGTTAAGTGAATGGTTTTCTCTTTCAAGCTATAATCTTTTAAGGCCATTTGCCAACACACTTGAAGTAATTCTTATGGTTAAGTTGGTAGTGTAGGAAAACACATAAATCTTCTTTCTCACACTTAAATCTTGATTCTTAATGCTCTTAATCATCTTAAGATAAGTGTGTTGGTTTTTTTCATATTTTGTTGGCAAGTTGTTCTTGCCCTTACTTTCTTTTCATAGCAAGCTACATATTGGTGAACTAAGTAAGTTCTCTCACATAGCTTAAATGTGTTAATGCCTTTCATTTTCATAAGCTTAAACAACACTTATTTAAGCTGAAGTGAGTTTCGTCCATAGCACTAATTCACACTTTAAAAGCTTCATAAAATCACTAAAACACTCCTAAATACACCTAAAAGTCTACCTTATTGATATATTAACTTAATAGACTTAATAGGGTACCTTAGACCACCATCTTCACCATCTAAAACGGGTATTGAGGAGGGCAACGGAAGGTGATAGGCCGGGGACGGTCTCACGACACGAAGGAGTGTCATTTCCGTAAAAACTCAATGCTTTGGGTTGACTGTGACAGCTAGGGTTGGCCTTGTTGCCATACTATCTTGAGCATCCAGCAGCCATTTGGCAATAGGAGGAGGAGGCTTTGGTGAAGCACTAAATAAAGGTAACTAAAACTTTATAATCTTAAGAAACCATTAATAATCCAACCTTAGGCTTAATCTAATAAATACTTTGTGGGTTAAATAACTAAGAGTGTGGATAGTCTTCATCTTCTTCAAATACTTGTACTTGAAATCTCTAAATCTTCTTTTTGATGTGTTGATGATAGTGATGTGTTGATGAAGACCTCATGAATGTGATGCTTTGATCTCCTTGTATCCTGCACATACACTTAAAAGTAGTTAGCTTGCTTATTGTATCCTAGCATTCTTTATTTGTAAATCTTGTATCTAATTTAATTATTCTTTTGCAAATATCTTGTAATCATATTTGCAATGAAACACCCTAACATCAAGTTGACCCCCTTGCCCAACCTTAGGCACTAGTCTTAGTTGCCCTAGGAAAAGGCTTGCTTCACATGCTAACCCTTGAATCTTGCATTGTTGCCTTAGCATCATAGGATAGATCCCCTCTAACCTTAAGAAATTAAAATCAACTCCTAGAACCTAACTTTAAAACTTATCTAGAAACTAGGGACTACCCCCCTTGGCTTCCCAGGAGTGAGCCTAGACGGAAGAGGTTCAAGTCAAAGTGACAGTGTGGGCTTTGAACCTAGGCGTTGTGCCTCCAAGGACACAATAAGTGAGCAGGACTTAGCTCACGTTTGCAAGTGTGTATAAGGATGGCAATAGGGCTCATGACATGCAAGGGGTCGTAGTGTCTCATTCATTGGTGCCTTTGTAGAGGGTGTGTGGTCCTTCGTCCACAATGCACTTTTTCCAAGCCCGTCAATTGCCTTTTATCTTTCTTTCTTTATATTTTCTTTCATAATAACATAAGGAGAGATTGAAGGTCACTGCCCTAGTGTGGTGACCAGGTGATGGCAATGCCACCCACAAACACCTAATCGAAATGAGAAGGTTGGCTCATGATGAGACCCCCTTTTTCTTAGCCATGCAACTGAGAGTCATTGCCCTGGTTTGATGACCAGATTATGACAATGCCATACCACTAGATATCCATGGACGTGATAGGTCGGCTTGTGATGAGACCTCCTATCCTTCAACTAACCTTTCAAGCATTTCTTTATTATATTGTGAGTCCCCTTTATTTTAAAGATAAGCGTTTCATTGCTTTCTTGGGTGATCCCTGGGCGAAGCATCTAGAAGGTTTATATAAGGATTTTATCTTTTACCCGACACCAACCCTTCTATCCCTTTAGCCCCTTCTTCCCATAGAATGAGGGACAACCCCTTCTTGGGTCAATACATCCTAAAATCCCAAGAGATAAGGAAATGGAGGGGAAAAATGATGGAAAATGGTAAGTATGGTCGGGAATGGTACAATGGCTCATGAAGGGAGTCCCCAGTAGCAAACGCATCCCCAAGGAAAACCACTTACTAGGGCACAATGTCAACCACCAAGGTGAAGTGGGGAAAAAGGCATAATGTCCAAGCACATATCATGAAATATAGAGCAATCTAAGATACAACATAATCAAATGGCTTAAATATTGAAATAATGCTCACCATAATACTGACTTGTACCTCATGGAGCAAGGCCCACTGCCTTCCGGAAGCCAACTGGTCTGGTGGATGCCATCTGCAAAACTGTGACCATCTGAGGTGGTGAGTGGGTTTTCCAGCTGTGCAAAAGGGTATTGTTGGCCATGTAGTCTCTCGGCACTCCGTATCTGCAATCTGAGGGCCTCAAGACATAATCTCCTTAGTTATCCACAAAATGGGGATAACAGTGTGCACTGACATTCAAAACGGGCATTGGGCTTTGCCAATGAAATAAGAAAAAATATGCCATATACTTCCCTTTGTCAATTGTTAAAGTTAATAAAGAATCCATTATACAAAGATTCATTGGCCTCTTCTGTTGTTACAGTGCTAGAGGCAACATCCTTGGCCTCTTCTATAATATTAAGAGATGACACTAAACAAAGGAAAGAGAAGAAAGCCTGGGAAAAAATTTCTTGTGACATCAAGAACAAAGCAAATACAAGGGTAGATAAAACAACATTTTTCTTAAAGACCATCTTAATCACTGTTGTATATCTCTCCAATATATCATCGATATTCCGATAAATTCCGAGTTAAACACTTGTCTGATATATTCGAAATATTTCGAGATATTTCGAGTTAGACCCCTGTCTTGCGACACTTTTCGAGATATTCTGATATTTTCCGCCAATGTCACTGAGAATTTACATTCCAAACCCTCGTCGATACTTTCCCCAAGACGAGATATACAACATTGATCTTAATTAGTGAGAGGACAATAAATAGCATGATATACAGGGATTAAATATCCGCAACATGATATAGAGCCCTAATTAAAATTATCAATAAATTCTAATGAAAAGATGTCATTCTTCAAATCCCTGGTTGACATGTATGTTACAAATGGTTGAGCCTCGAGAGGAAAAACAACTTCATAAATAAACCAGTAGACGAATTTCAATTATCAATCAAAAACATGTAATGCATGCAGTGAAAAAATGCATGTTATAAATATGGCAGGACATTCTAAAATCTATAAGACAGCTCTGCAAATTAAAAATTATAAAACTTCCTCTATTTTATGAGGACAATCCATAAACGATAATAGTATATTGTCGATCCCTTATATTAGATGTCATATTGTGACTGGATTAAAAGCACTTCAGACCACATATTAATGGGTTTTGTTATCGTGCAATTTGTACTTTGATAAATGAAAGGGAAAATGGAAAGCAAATTGAAGAAAACGAGAGACTAATCCTATCACGGTCACCTCAATAGGAAGTCTCTTTCTATTTAGGGTGGTAGGCCCAGGGGAGACATCCCCGGTGACCTGGGGTTTTGAGAGGGTAAAGGGAAAGTAGCTAGGTAAAAGGTCCACTCTCACAAGTCACCACCGATCAAAAAGTCCAGTTAAATAACCAATTAAGATGTAACATGCCAGAATTGTACCTGCCCGGAACAAAGCAACAAGAAAACTATATATTTGCAAGAGCACTTGTTGGTTAGCACTTCATAAAACCATTGACTTTCTTAAACAAAGCAAGTTTGTTGAATATAATGAAGTAATCAAAAATCATCTAACAACAATGTTTATAGAACAATACTTCACATAAAATGTCTTAAGACTAGCTTCAAAATGACTAAAAACCATTAACCATTGAAGTCATATCACTAGCATTTGATAGAAGCACATAAGACAAACTATAATTCAGCCTTGATAATTGCTTTAAGAGCTTTTAATGCTGCATTAAATGGCTGTAACTTACTTTAATAACAGCAGCAAGTAGGTTAGTAGATCAATCTATTCTAGGGTTAGAAGGTGTTAGTAGGTTGTTTGAAGAATAGGTTTTGAAGGTTTGTTTGATCAAAAACTCAATGGAGGTCTTAGACTAGTGCTTTCTTAGGGACAATGGAGTCAATAAAGTGGCTGCAAATGATGAAGGAGCAGGATGATAATGGGAGAGCCAAAGACAAGAGGAGTTGATGGATGAAGTGTTGGTAAGCCAAGGCTTCAACCACCAAACCCTAGGGGAAAATGACTACTAAGGTGTAGGTAACTCTAGGCCTTAGTAGATTTTCCTCCCTCTTTAGCTCAGAGAATGAAGCAAGTGACGGCTAAGATGAAGCAACAAATGCTAGGGTGTTGCAATGGCAAGGCCCTTAGCAATGGCTTCAAGAAAAACGACTCCTTGGCACAATCTAGTCGGTGGATAGCAATTGAGATAACAACAATAACATGTGCTTAATCTCCTAGGGTTTTAAGCTAGCAATTTCATAATCTTTAGCAATATGCAAAGTAAAGATACTATAACCATTCAAAAGCAAGAAGAATTGCAAAATTTTACTTACATTCACCAAGAATAATCTAGCACATCACCTAGTTGTAAACTTTCCACCAAGAAAATGCCAAAAAACACTGAGAATAGCCTTCCTTCAACAAGTGCGCACTAAATTTCAGTCATAAAACCCTAATTAGGGCGCAAATTTCAGACCTCACAAGTGTGAGTCCAAGATGATGAAAAATAAGAGGCAATTTCCCCTTATTTATACAATACCAAAGACCAAAATTAGGTCAAAAAGGCCAACATGGCCAGTTACAAATAATAAGTTTTTACATTAAAATTTAAACGTCATAATTAAACCCTAAATCAAGTTGCTAAGGTGACGCCATGCCCCTTTAGGGTGACGTTAGGCCCTTTTTGGGCAACATTGGCCTCCTGGAGCAAAACGTTCGGCCTTCTTGCGCCTCAAGAACCTGCCACACGTGCTACTCGGCACACAACTGCCTCCAAAACCTCCCAAAACGTTGGATGATGTCATGGGTGACCTGGGTAACGTCATGGGCCTTCCAAGGCCTACATCCTGATGGAAAGGGAACAACCCCCCTGGGTCTAGGCCTGCCAAGCTGCTCCTGGTGAAATGTCCTTCTCTCTCTCTGATGCAATCCTATGATCTATCTCCGCCCCCTATTGGGGTCTCAACATCCATCTGGTGGGCTTTTAGCCCCTTGAATGTTTGAACTAATCATCTCCCCATGTGTACCTATCCATCGGGGTACCTGTCCATCGTGTATGGCCCTACAACATCAACAGATACGCCCTCCATGGGCTCATAAGTCACAGGGATCATAGCAACGTCAATCACATCTAATCATCAAGTTTATTAAACATGTGCATAAAACCCCCTTTACCCGGACAAGTGCTCAAAGACATTATACTAATCTACAAGCCAAGTTTGGAGGAAACGTTGGGACGTCCTATTGGGCTAATGCTCATTGGATGTGGGATGTTTCCGGGAGAAGTCAAATCTAGGCCATGTGAGTGGATGAGGTGGTAAGGGATGTCTGGGCAAGGGGTGCAGTGATAGCAGGGAAATGTATGGCTTACCTGTGGATGCCTCTGAAAAGGGTGAGTTGCACCTATCTTGGATGCAAATGTTTCCAAGCCCATTCATGCCTTTTATCTTTTATTCTTATTGTTTTTTCTTTCAAGAGGCTAGTTAGGGGACACTGCCCTTGCGTGGTGACCAGTGGTGGCAATGTTACCCACAAACATTTCACGGAAATGAGAAGGTTGGCTCATGATGAGACGCCCTTTCTCTTGGCTAGTCCACCAAGAGCCACTACCCTGGCATGGTGACCAGTTGTTGGTAGAGTCATATAGCTACATGCCCATGGACCTTATAGGCTAGCTCGTGATGAGACCCCTATCCTCTAACTAGGTCTTGTTTTATTATTTTTATAGGTCCCTCTGTTTCTTGCAGGGAAGCTTTTTATTGCTTTCTCGAGGATCCCTAGGCGAAGCATCTCAAAGTTTTATTATTTTGGCTTTTATCTTTTGCCAGCTACTTTTACCCTTTGGCCTTTAGCCCCTTCTTCCCACAAGGTAAAGTACAACCCTTAGATATTTGGCCAACCCAATGCCCGGACCAGTGTAATAGGATGGATGAGCGGGAAAAACATGAAAAGTGGTAAGTATGGTGGGAGCGGACGATGGCCTTTCATGAATTCCCCCCAGTGGCAACTCAAACCCTATGGGTACCATCTTACTAGGGCATCCTGTCACTCCCCCTAGGTGTAGTCAAGTGGAAAAGCATAAGATCCAAGCACCGATTAGAAACAAAAAGAATTAAATGCACATATTCAAAGGTTTTGAGGATTAGTGTGACACATACCATGATACCCAGACTCATTACCTCATGGACCAAGATCCATTTTTGCTGTAGGACCGGAGCGAGGTGATGGATGTTGATGTTGCTGACAAAGTGAAGGCGCTGAAGAATGAAAGGATTGGCCCTCCAGGGCCAAGCTCAAGTTGATCTGGCTCTCGGTACTCCATGTCTAGGACCTGTGGGCCTCGAGACATGATCTCCTTAATTATCCCTAGGTTAGGGGATGAAAGGTTTATGACCACTTCAACATGATGAGAGCTGACAAAGAGTACTAGAATATTAATCATCCCTTAGTTACGTGGCCACACAGTAACTAATTGAATGTACATATTAGATTGTATGTTGGTAGTAGGAATTACTCCTAATATTGTAATACATTCGTTATCATTAACTCGCAAACAGAGCCACCACATGCCTTGGTATAACACAGTAGTATTGTATTTATTACATGAACATTATACAACATTATTCAATGTCGCCACTAAAAATCTCCAATTACAAATACAGCATTGAGGCATTCAAGATTTGGTTATAGTTATATTAAATCGGTTAGCATTAGTCTACAGATAGGTCCCTCTTATTTTTACACATTGGACATGTTAAGTGTAGCTCCATGAACGGAAGGCTTATGTTGTTGAATTTTCAATTTTCAGATCTGATCATTATTTCCTTATGATTTCCAACGGAATTTTATGCCACTGTTATCATAGAATAATTACACACTGAAAATCTCAACCAAAATAAACTTGCAGCGGAAACAAGAAAATCATAGAAAGATAGCCATGCACAGTAGACACAAAATTTTATACTGGAAAACCCAACCTTGAGAGAAAATCCAGCAATTTTTCTTAAGAAGAATTCCAGCCAATAAGTACATCACCATCAATATGAAGAAACCCAGCACATAAAGAATTTCGCTCTTGTATGGGGAAGAACCCTCAAAGATACCGAACCCTAGCCAAGATAGCGCACCTCAAAATTTGTGCAACTAGCAACTGGAAACTGCAACTGTAACTGGGACTTGCACACTTGATGAGAAGAGCTGTGATTGTGTTCAAATGAAATGATCAAGCCTTTATTTATACAATTCGAGTCACCTTCAATTTGTCTGTGGGGCCTGTTGCTGTCCTTATACACACTTGCTAACGTGAGCTAAGTCCAACTCACTTAGTGTGTCCTCGGAGACACAATGTCTAGGTTCCAAATCCACACTGTCACCTTGACTGGAACCTCTTCCTTCTAGGCTTACTCCTAGGGAAGCCAAGGGGGGTTGTCCCTAGTTACTAGATTAATTTTAGTTTTAATGTTCTAGGAGTTAGTTTCAATTTGTTATAGGCTAAAGGGGAAAACTAGCCTATGATGCAAACGCAGCTAATGCAAAGTGCAAATCCTAATCTAAATGTAAGTCAGCCCTTTCCCTAAGTCAACTAAGACTAGTGCCTAAGGTTGGGCAATGGGGTCAACTAAGTTTGAGGGTGGTTTACTACAAAAGTATTACAAGTAAATCAAACTAAACTACCCACAAACCCAAGGTTATAATTACTTACAAAAGAATACTAAGTGTTACAATGATTACACCATTTACAAAGATACACAAGATACAAAAGATACAAAGAAGTGTAAGTGATACAACAATTAGCCAAGCATGCCCCAATAGCACTTACTCTATTGGACCGCCTTCACTGGCAACCACACAAAAAGCACTCAAGAATCTCAGAAAGAGACGCCTCCCCAAGTGGGATACTCAACCTTTCTTGATTCACACCACAACAAGTAATTTAACAAGATATCCAATGTTATACTCAAGTGTTCACATAGACATAAGAAATATAAACCAATAAGTTGCAATAAAAATAGATTAAACAATGAGATTATCACCAATGTGTGTCCCTATCAATACATCTAATTCCCCCAAGCATACAAAAGTGATCTATGCAACTAAGTGTTTAAGGAGTTGTTTAAAGATTGATTAAATTTTAGTTCCCTTCCCCCTAAACTATGTTTGTGCTTTGAACCCCTCTTCCCTTGGCCAAATAACTGTCGGGTGCTCAAGATAGTAAGGCAAACGAGGCCCACCCTAGCTTCCACGGTCAGCCCTGACAGTAAGAGTATTTCCCGGAAAGGATCTACCCTACGAAATCACGAGGACGCTCCCCCGCCTCTTCCTTCCGTTGTTTTTCTCAAACCCGTTTTAGATGGTGGAGGTGGCTGTAAAAAGCCCCTAAAATGTTGCCTAAGTGTTATTATGACCCGCGGGTGGGTCTTTAGGTGTGTTGGGTGACTTTTAGAAAAGTTTTAGACACTTAAAATTTAGCGTTTAAGGGTATGGCCGAAATGAAAATGCTCATAAAAATGTGTTTAGAAGCTTGAAATTAAAGAGCATTCACCACATGAAACTTAAATGGAAATGATACAATAGATATGCCAATTAATTATAAACCATTTCACATAAAAATTGCAAGTTAAAGTGTGAGATTTAAGCAAGGACAACTTGCTGCATATAACAGAAAATTAAACTTGCTTGAAAAGAAAATTTAAGTTATGTATGTGAGAGAATAACCATGAAGCAAGATAACTTAAACTTAAAGAAATTGCTTAAAGTGTGAAGCTAAATTGAAATGCCTTAAACCATAAGTTAATGCCACATAAAGGAAAAGATCATTTAGCATGTGTGAGCATCACATCAACATCATAGATATTTAACTTTTAAACCAAAATGAAAGAGTGTGAAGAGATCTTATGATTCAAGATTACTTATCACCATGAGAGTTAATCATTAAAGTGAAATGTGTTTTAGGAAACAAAGATTAACAATATAGTGATTAAGATGTTATAGCCACAAGATTAGATCACCTATGCTTAGCACATGAAAAGATAAATAACTTATGAAACCACTAGATCTAGCATTTAGAAAATATCACAAGTTATTAAGAATCAAAGCATAAGAACTAAACTTTGCATGAAAAGAAACTAAGTGTGAGTTAACCATATATTTGAAAGATGAAAAGTGAAATAACTTATGATAGCAAGTAGGTTAAGCACTTAAGATATGTCACAAGTTATTTAACTATGAACAGTAAGATCAAAGCATATGAAATGAACTTAATGGAAGGAAAATATGTTTGATGACTTATCTAGATCATTGAACCATTAGAAAGCATAAAGACATCACATAAAGATTATTTTCCCTTATGCCGTGCAGTTTTGGGGATTACTCTCCCAAGGTGCCGGTTATGAGATTATTATTTAGATTTAAAGAATAACTTAATGAAAATATGAAACCACCTACAATGGCCAAGGTGGAGGCAAGCCTTCCCTTATTGGCCAAAGAGGGTATCTAAGCTACAACAAATTAATGAAATGAAGGAAAAGATAAACCAACAATTATATGGACAAAGAATAAACTAACCTAAAGATAGAACAAACTAATCTAAGCTAGCTTGTGATTATGGATCCAAAATAATGAGGAAAATATGAAAAAACTTAGAATTTGAAGGAGAGAGAGTGAGAAAGTGTTACCCAACCAAAGAGTGGCTTGTTGGGAAGTCTTCTAGGTGTTTTTGGGCAGCATATCCCCTTAGATCTGTCACTAACCTGCAAAAAAAACAGCAAGCAAAAGCTTGCTGGAAATGCTGCAAAACACACCAAATATGTTACAGAAATTTTCTGTTTTTACACAGAAATTTTCAGCATAAAAATCAGAAATATAAATTTGATATTTTGACCTATATAAGAACGTGTTAGCTACAGAAAATAGAGTGGAATGACAGCAATATATCAGATCCAAAAGAAAAGGGAAGGAGTTTATGCAAGCTATGGCTGGAAACTGCTCTAAAGTCTCTTCCAAACAAAAACCTGTGAAGCAAATCTACACACTAAACACAATGTGAGTTCATAGCAGCATAGTATGAGGATTAGTATAGCAATAATGAACTAATTCAAAACCCTATCAAATCAACATACATAGATCATCAACACTAATGTTTATTTGACCTACCCAAATAAACTAATTTACCCAAGATGCTAGCAAATGAAACCACACAATGCAAAAGAACAAGATCACCTCATATGTAGTAGATAAACAAGACTAATCTTAGTAGATCCAAAGTCCTCCAAAGTTTTTTCTTATTGCATCAAAAATGTGAGATCCTTGGGCAACTAATTGCTCCAAAGATCTCAAGAGAAAATGAATGAATGGAAGATGGCAAGAGCAAGAAGATGGCAAGATTTCGGTAGCATAACTTTAGCTCAAAGAATGGTGAGTTGTGAGTGAGGAGAGGGATCTATTTATACTTGGAGAGGCAAACCTACCTCTCTTGGATCAATGCCAAGTGTCAACAACCAAGCATAAGAGTAGATCTCAAGGCTAGGGTACACCATCTAGGGTTTGAAAGCTAGATCTAAGGTGTAGAGAAAAGTAGGAGGTGTTGGGATCAAGCAAAGAGGTGCGGGAGGCCTTGGGATTGATGCCAAGGAAGGTGAGAGGTCCAAATAATTTTTTAAAAAATCATTTGTGGAGTTTCTAAAAGAGAGGGGGCGTAACTCCTCTTGGAGGGGCCAAAAAAGGTGTGAAAATGAAGAAATGGAGGATAATTAATGAGAAAAAAGGAGTGGGATCATCCTAGGAGGTGATGTGGGGGTCAAAGGGAGTCATAACTCATGAGAGGGGGCCCCAAATAAGTCACAACAACCTCCAACAAGGAAAAACGTCACTTGCCCTAGGGGGCCATGTTT
>ML781448.1:1120860-1131464 GCA_009831015.1 Picea engelmannii
GATCATCCAGGTCTTCCATCATTCTTCATTGATTCTGCAGTGCTCCCATATTCCGGGTATTATCTTTTAGTTGCTTATTTGTATTCCGGCTAAGATCCTTTTGTCTTTTGATCTAGCCGAGTGTTGTTATTTTATTCAGCCGCGGTTGCTTATTTATATTCCAACTAAGATCTTTTGTATGTTGATCTAGTCGAGTATTGTCAGTTATTCAGCCGCATTCGGCCATTTTGTAATCCAAAGAGATATCATAATACAAACTTGCAGTCCTTTGTCGCGTTTATTATTTGTATGATCATTTATATGTTGTAAACCTTTGATCCTACACACACATTAGCAGCGTTTCCCAGACTAGCCAAGTCAGGAACATTACAGTCCCACCCACTCCACCACACATCAACTTACTAATCCAAGCTAAACCTAAAAGTTGCGCCCTCCCTCCTTGAGATCTCATCTAGAGCTTGGGTTTTGATACTTGGCAAAGATCCAAGAGGAGTCGCTTTGCCTCTCAAGGTATAAATAGAACCCCTCCCTCACTCATTTTTCACCATTATCTTGAGTATTGTTATGCTACCATTTTCTTACCGTCTCTCTCTCTCTCATTGTTCATCTTGCTTCCATTCCATTTTGCTCTTGAAGAGCTTGGAGCAATTAGTTGCTACAACCTCTTTCCTTTAGTAATACAGAAAAGCTTTGGAGGAATCATGGAGTACAAGATTGTGTCTTGGTGTTCCATTCATATGAGGTGATCGGTTTCTTTGAGTATTTTTGTGGAATATTGAGTAGTTTGCTTTGGTAAATTAGTTTACTTGGCTAGGTTTAGCAATAGTGTAGTTGTTGGCCTAAATGTTTAGTATTTGCTAATGATATAAATTTTGTTGTGTTATTGGTTTATGCAATCCATTATCTACTCTTGTCTCACGTTTTGTTCAAAGTTTGCAGGTTATCTCAAAGAGCTTTGTTGGGATAGATTCGAGCAAGAATCTACCCTCATAGTTTATTAAAACTTCATAATCTTTTCCATTACTTTTTTTGTCATTATATCATTCAGATTTTGGTTGCTAACACTCTTAGATAGGTCATTTAAATACATAAATTCTCTGGTTTTTATATGCAGAAAATTTATGTTGCAAAACAGAAGTTTTCTTAACATTTTTGGGTGTGTTGCAGCATTTCCAGCAAGCAATAGCTTGCTGGTTTTTGCAAGTTCTCGCCAGATCAAGGGTACATGCTACCCATTTTCAGCCACAACAGACATCCAAAGCCCCCTTGTTTTGATGTGGTAACAAAATCCTTTCTTTTCTCCATCTTTCTAAGCATTTTAAGCAAGCCCAAAGGGGGTCCCCAAGTGGCTTGCCTTCTTGTTTTCAGTTTCTGTTTTCATTTTCTTTTCTTTTTTTATCTTCTAACCCCCATGGTATGGCTAGCTTAGTTGTGGATGTCTAACATGATTATGTTCATGGTCAAAATTATCTAGTATTAGATCTCACACATAACTAAACACTAGCTTAAGCCCGTTGATGCATAGGTTTAAATCTTGTGCTTGGTTGTTTCTTTACTTGCAAGCTTTGATTTCTTAAGCATTTATCTTTCACATTTGCAAGCAAACATGGGTATCTTAATCGTATAAAGTAATCCTTTCATTTCCGCAAGTTATTTCAAGTTCCTTGTGTGCTTTCATGCAATCATCTAATAATTTAGAACTTCATTTCTCATTGTTTTAACATTTCGGTTTTGTCCCTTTGGGGCACTTTTTGGGCAAGTAAAACTCACCTTAATACACTCAAACACCTAAAACACTTAGTCCATAGGTCTAATAACCAACTAGACTTAATAGGACACCTCTACCAACCCATCTTTGCCATTTAAAACGAAGACTAGAGGAAGCAACGGAAGGTGATAGGCCGAGGACGGTCTCGTGGCGCTCAACGTTCTTTTCCGGGAGTACTATTTTCCCTTGGGCTGACCTGTGGAGCTACAGTAGGCCTCGTTGCCATACTTCTTGAGCACCCAGCAGTTACTTGGTGTAAGCAAGGGGAGTATTGGGTTGACACTTAGCTAGTAGTGGGACCTCATTTAATAATCTTTAATCAATCCTTAATCGACACTTTGGGCAATCCATTTAATTTATCTCGTGGTGATTTACATTTACACTTGCAAGCACAATCATTCACTTTTACTTTTACATGCAAGTTTAATTTATGTTTGGTGGATTAATTATCTAAGTGGTCATATTTGTGTTTTAGGACACCTTTCCTTTCAAGCATCTTTTATTTAAGTGGTGTTCATTGTGGTGTGATCCCTCGAGAAGTTGCACATCATCTTGGAGGCACTATCTTATTGGGTCTTGAGTGATTTCTTTGCTATTGAAAAGCAGTCCAATAGACTAGTGCATCCTTTTGAGGAGACACTCTACTGTGAGCATGCTAGGCCTTGTGTGTTGATGAATGCATCCACTTGAGTATCTTTAATTCCTACACATACAAGTAATTGTTAGTTGGTGCCTTATCTTTGTATTTCTATATCTTGTATCCATTGCATCTTTTAGCATAACTTGTTGTAATCTTTAGATATTCTTTATTGTACTTTTGTATCTAGTCTTTATCTAATCTTTGTAAACTTGTAACTCTTGTGTAATATACTTCCCTTAAACTTAGTTGACCCCTTGCCCAATCTTAGGCACTAGTCTTAGTTGTCCTAGGAAAAAGTTTGCTTGACATCTTTCATTGTTGCACTTGCATTTGTTGCCTTTGCATCATAGGCTAGATTTTCCCCCAACATTTAACTAATTGAAACCAACTCTTAGAACTTAAACTCTAAATCTCATCTAGAAACTAGGGTCTACCCCCATTAGCTTCCCTAGGAGTAATCCTAGACGAAAGAGGTTCAAGCCAAAGTGACAGCGTGGGCTTTGAACCTAGGCATCGTGCCTCCAAGGACACACTAAGTGAGCAGGACTTAGCTAACGTCTACAAGTGTGTATAAGGACAGCAACAGGGCCGACTTGTACTTTTGTCTTCAATATCTTCTTTAATGTCTTATGGGGTTTCTTCAACAGTTTCGCTTGTTTTCTTGGCATTTCTTCTTCACTAGAAAAGTTGTTCATGAACCTTGTTGATGTATCATCTCCTCACATGCACGTCTAATTAATATAGGGCTCTAATGTTGAGTAGATCCACCGAGAAGCCCCTCATCACAAGAGGTCTCTTGAGCCTACATCTTCAACATTAGACTAGACATGTAAACAAGTCAAACCTGCCCTATAAAAAATAGATTACTCCATCTTGGAGCATTTAATGTGAGAGCATCTTGAGTCTTTTTCACTCCTTATCAAAACAGCATGACTAATAGGAGAAAGACTGCCCCTGGGCCTTTCACCACTAGCCAAATTAGCATGGCCTTGTGAGTCGTGAGTGAATGTATCATTCTCCCTTGGTCAAATCAGCATGACCAATCTGGGAGAATGTTTGCCCGATGCTGCTAACTAGAGAAACATCAACATATGTCAACTGAAATCCCTTGAGAATTGTAATTCTTTACAGAGCATTGCCATCTCCAAATCAATCTTTTGCTAGCCACGATTTCACCCCAAGCAGTCATCAATATAGAAGATAGTGTAGAAGAAATGAAGTGCATACGTTATTTTCAGAGAGAAACCATATTGTCAAATTTGAAAATCTATATATTACCCCTTAATTTGCCTTACATAGCAGTATATGGTAACAACTCCCCAACCTAGTACCTGTTATCCAGCATTTTGTATGAGCAGTTCTGAGGTATCCAGAGGCATTATTTTGATGAATGGTACTGATATTTGAAGAAGAAGAGCTTTGAATGTCTTCCTTCATCAGCCCATTGTGAAATCCAGGAAGGCATCGCCATAGAAACTATTTCCATAACCCACACCTCAAAGATGCAATTTCCAACATCATTCTGGTTATTAAAAGCCTCAAGGAGACTGATCTAAGAGTTGTAATGACCAATGTTGTATATCTCTCTGATATATCGGATATATAGGATATATCGTCGAGATATAGAGGGGGTCGATATTTTGTTTGGAAAACGTCGTGACATATTCGACATATTGAATGTGTCGCGAAACATTCAATATGTCACGACATTGTGAAAATATCGTGAGTCGATGGGAAATATCGATCTGCTGGCTAAAAAGGTGGAAAAAGTGCGCATGAAGGGGTTTTAAAGGCCGCAGGTTGCTTTTTTCACTCATTGTTTCATTTCTAATGTGTGAGAGAGCTAGAGAGGTGTGAGGGAAGTCATTATGCATCTATCCAAGGAGGAGAAAGCCAAGGATCTTGTTGCCATTAGCGGAGAGATCGTGAAGTGGGGATTCATCATTCAATCATTCAATCATTCAAACCATGAAGATTTCCAGGTATGATCCAAAATATTTTTCTTTCATTTGTTTGAAGATTGAACTTTGTTTTTCTAAAGTTAGGCTAGGGTTTGCAATGTGCCTCTTGTTGTTTTTGAATGGAAGATTCAATCATTCCACATTCATCTAGCTCTCATTATTTAACCTTTGCATTATCATGTGTTTATTTTGTGTTATTTTTTGTGCCATTGGTTTAATATTCTCACCTAAACAAAATGCCTAAGGCATTGGATCCAATGTGGGTTTATGGTGAACCAGTAGAACTTCCGAATAGACAAATATTGACATGCAATCTTTGTGGCAAAAGAATTTATGGAGGAATTAGCCGCTTGAAATACCACCTTGCCAAAATCACTGGGTTTGATGTGGATATTTATCTAAATAGTAGCCCGGAAATTATGTGTATTGCAAACCAATCACTCATTGATATGGCTAATAAGAGGGATGCGACCGAGTCTCGCGAAAAAGAACTTGAACTTGAAAATAGAAACACTGGAACAAGTGCCTCTGAAGGGGGAGCAATGCCGCAAATCTCACTCCTCAACCACAAGGCCCTCAACTTCTACAGTCCACTCATCAACCTCACCTTTCTTTGTGACGAGGTCAACACCTGGGGGGCAACCTTCTATTCAATCATTGATTAAAAGAAAAGAGACGGAGGAGGTCAACAAGCTTGTGGCCAAATGTTTTCTTTGGAGTGATATACCTTTTAACATTGTCAATACCCCTTCTACCATTCCATGTTTGAAGTTGTTGCAATTGTTGGCCCGGGGTATAGGGGCCCTTCCTATTAGGATTTGAGAGGGCATCTCCTTCAAGGGGAAAAGGCTGACTACATAGAAAGATTAGCTCAGCTCAAGGAAATATGGAAGACCATCGGATACACCGTGATGTCAAATGGGTGGACTAATGGGAAGGGAAAGTCAGTTCTAAACTTCTTGGTTAATTAACCCAAGGGGACAATGTTTATCAAAAGTGTTGATGCAAGTGCATATACAAAAGATGCACAATTATTATGTGAGTTGTTGGATGGCTTTATCCGAGAGATAGGCCCGCAGTATGTTGTCCAAGTCATCACGGACAATGCTACTAATTATGTTGTTGCTGGGAAGATGCTTATGGAGAGGTATCCATCCTTGTACTGGAGTCCTTGTGCCTCCCATTGCATTGATTTGATGCTAGAGGACATGGGCAAACTTCCATGGATCAAGCAAATCATTGGTTCAGCTCAAAGTGTGACAATATCTATATATAATCACACATCTGTTCTTTCCCTCATGAGACAATTCACAAGGAACAGAGAGTCGGTGTGTCCTACAATCACACGTTTCACCACCAACTTCATTTCTCTTCAATCACTCCTCAATAGTGTGTTGCAGTTACAAAAAAAGTTTCTTTCTAATGAGTGGGTTGTTTGTGTCTATAGCACCAAACAAGATGGGCAAGCCATAGCCCAACTTGTGAGACATGACCAGAGATTCTGGGGTGGAGTAGGTGAGGTATGTACCATTAGTGTACAACTTGTAAGACATGGCTAGAGATTCTGGAGTGGAGTAGGTGAGGTATGTACCATTAGTGTACCCATTAGGGTACACTAATCTCTGTACATTAGTGTACCTACTCCACTCCAGAATCTCTGGTCATGTCTCACAAGTTGTACACTAATGGTACATACCTCACCTACTCCACCCCAGAATCTTTGGTCATGTCTCACAAGTTGGGCTATGGCTTGCCCATCTTGTTTGGTTTGAGGTATGTACCATTAGTAAACCTTTGCTAAAGGTTCTTCAATTGGTTGATGGTGAGAAGCCCGCAATGGGCTACTTGTATGAGGCCATGGATAGGGCCAAGGAAGCTATCTACTGGTACTATGAGGACAAGGGGGAGGAAGGACTCACCAAGAGAGCTCAAATATGGGGTGTGATTCATGAGCGATGGAATAACACTCTCCATCGTCCCATTCATGCAACAGGGCTCTACCTCAACCCTGCATTCACTTATGCTTGTGGATTTAATTTTGATGGTGAGATCATTGATGGTTTCCTCCAGTGTGTTCAAAGGATGGTGTTGACTCCAGCTGAACGCTCAGAGATTTCTAAACAAAATGAGATATATAGGATGGCATCCGAGATGTTGGGATATGATATGGTTGTCCAAGATAGGACCATGAGGATGCCAGGTAAGCTTCTATTTCAAATTTTGTTTATTCCTTTCTATATATTATATGTGACATTTATTACTTGATGGAAATCCGAAATATAATTCATTGTCTTCCTTTCATTTTATTCATTGTAGATGTCTGGTGGAAACACTAGGGTGGAAATCTCTCGGATCTGCAGAAACTTGTCGTTCGGGTGCTTAGTCAAACTTAAAGTTCTTCAGGGTGTGAGCACAATTGGAGTGTCTTTGAAAAGATACACTCCAAGAAGCGCAACAGGTTAGAAATGTTCAAAAATGCAACAATCAAAATTTCAATTGTTTATATTTTTTTTAAATTTAATTTTTACAATTTAGTATTTACTATTTACCATCACTAACTATGGCTCCCAATGTTCATACAGGTTAGGTACCCAGCGCCTTAATGACTTGGTATATGTCTACTACAATCTAAGGTTGTCGGTGAAGCAACTTGACAAAGAACCTGACATAGAGGCCATTTCATTGGATAACATTGGCACCACTAGTCAGTGTAGGGTGGAGATTCAGGAGCCTGAGATGGAGGAGGCACCCGAGTGGTTGGAGGAGAAGCATACAGTTGATTTGAGGGAGGAGGCGACAACAGAGGAGGACGATGTTCCACTTCCAGTGGATACATAGTCTGCAGAGGAGATTGGACTTCCAGTGGATCCAATGTCACTGCCACCTCCACAGAAAGCCACTTGGAGTTGGACTTGGGTCCGTTGGGACTGGGAGCAGGCAACACACTTTGCCTTCCACCTCGTCCCCATCACTTACCACCTTAGATGGAGCATCTGGAGCAGCTGGAGCTTCCACTCCAAGCTCATCCCGAGTACCTCCACAACCACCCACTGCTTCCAGAGGAAAAGTGGTGCCCTTTACCCTTTAGAGCGGCACAGCCTAGAGGGAATCAATGATTTGGATTCCTATGATCTATCATTTTCATTTTATCATGTATTATTTAGTATCTAGATACCTCATGATGATTCATCTCATGAGATACATTTATTTTGATCATTTGATGTGATTTTGTATCTACTATCATCCTATCAGGAACATGTTTCAAAATTTTCAGTTTAGTAACGATATGTGACCACTTGACATCTTATGCATCTTATCTATTAGTTGTATTTTCATATTTATGTAGCAATGTGTTTATTTGATGTTGTTGTTGCTTTACATGTTTAAAAAATTGAAAAAAATGAGTGTTTTTGTAATTTTTTGAGGTCTTGCGACATTTTTGGAGATATTCCGATATTTTCCACCAATGTCGCTGATAAGTTACACTCCAGATCCTCTCCAATACTTTCCCCGAGACGAGATATACAGCATTGGTTATGACAACGTGACTTTGTCTCCTAAGTCACTATTTCAAAGCACATTCTTCATAGTAGATTACCCTCCAGATATATCAGAAGACTCAGGGCGAGTACTGCTGTTAGTGCCACAGTTGCTGTGTGTTCATCTGGGATTTTTGTTTATTGCCCATATGATCCAGAAGTCACCAATGAATAATCTCCTTCAAGGAACATCCTCAGATAGATTTCCAGTGCATTGGTCAGCAAAGTAAGAAGGGCATAGATTATTCCAGAATTAGAATTTGACTGCAACAGTAGCAGGAAAATCTACAGGAATGTGCCTCATGCAATTGATAACGACTGAAAGGCAGATAGGATGCGGGTAGCAATGTCTTTGTTGGCTGAGGGATTCATCTTATGACTCAAATGCCCTGTTCCAGAATTCTAGCAGAAATAGGGATACACAAGACTGATAAATGTTGTCGAACTTTATGATCAGGCAGTCATAACAAATGAAGAGCAAATTCTTGTTGAGTATGATTGATACTCTGGGTCGGAGACCTGTTCTAAACTTTTGAGGCTGATTGTATCCAGCAGTTATTTGGCTTGTTGAATCTGCAGACATCTCATTCATCACAGCAGCAGTTGCTAGGGCCAACAAATCTTCCTTTCAACTCAGATTCATAAGTACAAAGCTAATACCAGATGGCTCTAGGGTCATGGTATATGTGGGAACAGCGGGATTTTCTTGCTGAATATGATCCAGGTCCTTTCCTGTGAGGAGATTCTGTTTTCTCTGGCCAGTGGATGGACTGGTTAGGCTTTCTTTAGTTGTTTCTGAATACAGAAAATTTATCCAGGACTTATATATACTACAACTTTTTTTGTTTTCTATAGCTTGGCTACAGAGGACAACCGTATATTCAGATCCATTAAGACTAGTTTATGGACAGTTATGCATGCATGTAATATTTATGTAGGCTCGAGAAGGGCTATGATTTGAAGGCCTATAGGAACATGATTTTAATTTTTGAAATCAAAAACTGTACAAGGTTTGCCAAAATGAGACTTTTGAATTTGTAATGAATGGTGGAGAGCTGCTGAAAAATGTAATTTCTTTTAATTAATAAAATTGCAATTCTTTTTCTAAGGAGAGGAAAAAAAAGTACAAATCTAATACTATTCTTTTTGGCAGTTGTAGGAATGCAGTTTCCAAGCTTTCTGTCAGAAATTATTTTTTAAAAATTAACGCCTTTCATTGTATTTCCATTCTTTCCTTCAAAATCAAAAAATCATATTTCAGTCTTCACCTTATCAGCTATATTCCTTTCACACAGAATGTCAAAATAAATATAACATTAAACCACTGTACACTTAAATTCTTGCAAGTTTGGCAATGGCTAGTGATAAACATGAGGTCTCCATAATTTACACTGAACGAGTGATCTCCGGAAGCGTTAATGTGAAGTTATTTTATTTCACAAAAAATTTCTTTCTTGTTAAAGGCAAATGAAACAGAGACCAAACTTACGTTTTAAGCCTTGAATTTCCTTCCATGTAAGATCAAATGTAAAAATGCCATTGGAATCTTGAATATCAGAAACAGTCCTCTGACGGGCAGGATAAAATGATGAATCAGAAAGCACATTTGTGCTTACTAATAAATTTGGGTCTTCCCTACAGATAGGGACACCGTCCTTTGTCATCTGGACACTGCAGTCAATGTAGTCAGCACCATCTTGTATGGCACTTTGATAAGCAAGATCTGTACAACCTGGGAAATCCCCACTGGCTCCATTGTGTGAGATAATAAGTGGTTTCCCTAGAAACATCATTGGCAAGTTAGGGTCAGAGACCTATATAAACACAATAAATACATAATACATACATATAGGACAATTAGACAAGTTATATAAAGGCATTTTAGTAGCAATTAAAATGGACAAAAAAAGTTCAGATTAACCATGCACCTGCACTGGAAGATAACGTTTTCCTTCTGTGAGCATAGCAAGCTGCATCCAAAAATAAAGGGCAAAATTACAATGTTATCAAATAGAACTCCGAAGAAAATATATAAACTTAAAAAAGCATTAAGTCAACATTTGAAGGAAAACCATTAAAAGAAGACAGTAAAAGCTTGTGACATGTTCAAAAACTTGAACACTAATTTCAGTTCATTTCTGCCACCACTGATTGAGTGATAAACAGAAATCAAATGATGAGAAAGCTGCTGTTACTAAAATATAAGCACAAAATATATAACTAACAAAAGTAACTGTTGCGCCCTCATATCAATATGGTATGAGGAGATTGTGATCACATATGGGCAACTAGTACCAGAGCCACTTCTCTAGTGGTATGATGTTCCAATTCACATACAATGTGAGAACTCTTGCTCAGTCATTCAGAGTTCAAATTCATGACATCATTCAGTCTCTTGCTACATGATGATCTCACCTCACAGTGGAGTTGCCCAGTAGACCCCAGTTGATTCATTGATGGTATATCAACTCATCCCACACACACCTCAGATGGTTCATGCACACGAAGATAGTATACTATGCATGCCTACATATGGTCATGGTACTTTGTTTAGTTGTGTTGCCGTCCTAATACACACTTGCAAACGTGAGCAAAGTCCAGCTCACTTAGTGTGTCCTTGGAGGCACAATGCCTAGGTTCACAGTCCACACTGTCACCTTGACTGGAACCTCTTCCTTCTAGGCTTACTCCTAGGG
>ML781448.1:1187180-1226828 GCA_009831015.1 Picea engelmannii
TCTCAACATCAAATCATAACAATGCATAATGAGGAATTAGGTCAAATTCCTCCCTTTATACCTTTCCCAATCTAATTCACCATTGACCTCACTTAAGCTAGGTGTTTTTCCTCCTAAAGTGATTAATTAATTAATTAAGTCCCGCTTTAACACCTTTTCATTCTAATTCTTTGTTGACTTAGGCTTAAGTGACTTTTCCTAAGTATTTTGGCTTATTTCATCGTTTAGCCATCAATTCCTCCTTATTTATCCATCTTGTTCCCTGTTTGTGCCTGACTATAGTCTATGGGAACATATAGACTACTAAGTCACTCCCTGTTGGCCTACTCTTGGGAACGAGACATCACAATCCTCCCTTCCCGAGATTGCTTGTCCTCAAGCAACATCAATCCTGGGTGCTGTAAGATATGCCCTCCCTCCCAAGTGGCATCCTCCACTGGAAGACCCCTCCATCTAACCAAGCACTCTCTGATGATCCTGCTCCTCAATCTACGCTCTCTCTGCTCTAGTACCTCTTCTGGCACTAGCTCCAACTGACCCTCCTCATCCAAGGGTGGCAACTCCTCTAAAATGCTAACCTGTTGTCCCACAGCCTTTTTAAGGCAAGAGAGGTGAAAGACGTTATGAATCTTGCTACCTTCCGGTAGCTCTAGCTCGTATGCCACCTCGTCTATCCTCCTGATGACTTAGTATGGCCCGTAGAACTTCGACTTCAGCTTCTCTGCTCTGCTCCTCTTCAAGGAGGATTGTTGGTATGGATGTAATCGCAGAAAAACCAAATCCCCTACTTCAAAACTGCGCTCAACTCTGTGTCGGTCTGCATATATCTTCTGCCGATTCTAAGCTGACTGCAAGTTCTCCCTTACTGATTGAAGAATCCACTGACTCTCCTCCACCCAATCCTTGGCCCTCGGAACCCTGTTGTCCCCAAACACAATCTCTATAAAGGATGGTGCATCGTATCCATACAATGCCCTGAACGGTGGCATCCTACTAGACATATGGTAAGTTGTGTTGTAGCAATACTCACCCATATGTAACCATCTCACCCAAGTGCGTTGCTTCCCCCCCACATAGTTCCTCATATACCCTTCCACCCATTTGTTGACGATCTTTGTCTGCCCATCTGTCTGTGGGTGGTAGCTGGTACTCGTGGCTAGCTCTGTGCCTGTCAATCTGAAAAGCTCCTGCCAAAATGCGTTGATGAAGCGACCATCCCTATCACTAACTATCTGCCTAGGTAACCCGTGCAACCAGAATACCTCCTAGAAAAACAACTCTGCTACTTGTATGGCCTTGTAGTCTATGGGTATGGCGAAGAAATGTGCAAATTTGGTCAATCTGTCGACCAGCACAAATATACAGTCCTTGCCCTACACTCTAAGGAGGCCTGTAATGAAATCCATGGAAATGCTCTCCCATTTCTGCTCGGGAATGGGTAGAGGTTGTAGTAGCCCTGCGGGGTGTGTCTGCTCGGACTTGTTCTGCTGACAAGTCGTGCACTCTCGTATGTGTTTCAGCACATCATCCTTGAGACCCTTCCATGAGAATCTCTCTCGAATCTGCCTATATGTTTTGAAGTACCCCTGATGCCCTGTTGTAGGCGAATCATGACATACCTTCAGAATTTTCCCCTTCAGGATCGATTCTAGAACCAAGTAGATCCGGTCCTTGTAGAAAATGACGTCATCAAGAACTTGGTATCTATCATCAATCACTTGTCTGTCCATCACCTCACAAGCAAATTTGTTTTTGGAGTATTCCACCAACAAATGAGCTTTCCAATCTGTACAAATGTCCATTATCGAACATCCTGCTGGCCTCCTAAAAGGCATCTGCCACAATATTTCTTTTTCCCTTGACATACTCAATGACAAAGTCAAAGGCTTGGATCTTTGAGACCCACTTCTGTTGCCTCTCACTGAGGTCTTTCTGATCAAGGAAATACTTGAGACTGTTATGATCAGTCTTCACTACAAACCTGCTACCAACCAGATACTGTCTGAATTTGGTTAAGGCATGCATGATCGCTAGCATCTCCTTGTCGTAAATAGGATAGAGTCTCTCCGACTCGTCGAGCTTTCTACTGTCAAACACAATGGGGTGGCCCCTTACATCAAGACTGCTCCAATCCCCACCCCTGATGCATCGCACTCTAAGACAAATGATTGCGAAAAGTCTGGAAGGGCTAGAACAGGGCATCTACTGTGACTCCTTTGTCCAATGAAAAGCACCATTTTTGGTCAAGTCTGTGAGTGGTGCTCCCAACTGTGAAAAACCCTTGACGAACCGCCTGTAGTAACTGCATAGCCCAAAGAATCCTCTCAGCTCCATGAGATTCTTGGGCATTGGCCAATCCACAATGGCCCTGATCTTTTCCTGGTGAACCTGTACTCCCTACCCACTGATGATACGCCCCAAGTACAGTAGTTCCCTCATGCCAAATTCACATTTGGATTCCTTGGCATATAAAGACTGTGCCTGCATAATATCCAAGACCTTCCCCAAATGTGCTAAATGTTCATCCCATGTCTTGTTGTAGATCAATATATCGTCGAAGAATACCAGAAGGTACTTCCTCAACTGTCCTCTAAAGATATGGTTCATGCAAGACTGGAAAGTGGCTGGTGCGTTGGTCAGTCCAAACAGCATAACCAAGTACTCAAAGTGTCTAAAATGGCATCGGAACATTGTCTTCTCAATGTCTTGCGCCTTGATGCTAATCTAATGGTATCCTGAGCTTAGATCAATCTTAGTGAAGAAGACTGCCCCATGTAACTCATCCATCAACTCATCTATGCATGGAATGGGGTAACGATTCTTGATCGTTTTCTTGTTGAGCGCTCTGTAATCGATACACATCCATAACGTGCCATCCTTCTTCAGTACCAAGACGACTGAAGATGAAAAAGGACTCATGTTGGGCCTGATGTGTCCCATAGCGAGCAATTCTTTGATTACTTTCTCAATTTCGTCCTTAAATTTCTTGGGGTGCCTATAGGGTGTTGTAATCACCAGTGTAGCCCCTGCCTCTAACTCAATCATGTGCTCAAAACCCCTGTCTGGCGGTCTCCTTGGTGGTATCGACCCAAATACTGGCTCATAACGTCCCAGAAGCTCTCTGATCTGTGGATGGTACTGCTCCCTACCCTCTAAGTCCTTTCGCGTGGTGATCAAAGACTCTGCTACATAAGCCACATCACCGTGACGAAAGATCTGCTCCTCCTCCTCTGGGAACTCTCAACATCAAATCATAACAATGCATAATGAGGAATTAGGTCAAATTCCTCCCTTTATACATTTCCCAATCTAATTCACCATTGACCTCACTTAAGCTAAGCGCTTTTCCTCCTAAGGTGATTAATTAATTAATTAAGTCCCCCTTTAACACCTTTTCATTCTAATTCTTCGTTGACTTAGGCTTGAGTGACTTTTCCTAAGTATTTTGGCTTTATTCATCGTTTAGCCATCAATTCCTCCTTATTTCTCCATCTTGTTCCATGTTTGTGCCTGACTATAGACTACTAAGTCACTCCCTGCTGGCCTACTCTTGGGAACGGGACATCACAAGGTCTTAGACAAATGATACCACTCAGAGATTGTCCTAATTAATCTATCACCACTGACCAGCTCAACGTGTATGAACTTACTCCCAGCAGATCGAGACTAGCTCGCAACTGGAAAGGTCAGGAACCGCACTGAGAGCTGAGGGGAATTTGTTTATTTTAAACAAGAAATAAATATTGAAATGGAAATGTTATACTAATTACTAATCCACACTGACCAGGCCTTTTTCGAGAAGCTGAGGGGATGGTTTATTTGCCAACTTTGAAATTGCAGGAAATAAAGTTAACTACCAATTTAAAGATTATTTGATTTGCAAAAAAGGAAAATCTAACTAAGTTGTTGTCTAGTGCTTTGAGACTTAAAAGACTTGATTCATTTCACTTAATCCTTTAGATCATGAGATAGATTTTGGACTTTAAGCAAAAAAGAACTATGCATGAAACTGAAACAACAACACCACACCGATTCCCCCCTTAAGGGGAAAAAGAGAAAAGTGAGGCCTCCTTAGCTTCACTTATTTTATTAACTCTGTTACAAGTGCTCTTTTAAGAGTCTTTAGGTATTTTTCAAAAGGGATTTTGGATCCTTATAAGGATGGATCAAGGTTTTACAAGTTACAAAAATCTTTAGGAAAGTATAGGGTGCTTCTGGAAATCCCAAATGCTCCTAATCAACCAAATTTTAACAGAATCTCCCCTTGTTTATTCAATGACCTACACAAAACGACAAACAAAAGAGTACAAAAGATAGCCAAAAACACTTTAAGAGTGTCTTTGGTTATTAGTAGAAATCCCAAAATATTTCTAAGTTAAAATCTACAAAAATTTGCAAAGAGGAACTAAGAAAATCAAGCTAAAAAGCTTGTTTCCTTAGGGTCTTTTGTGGTTGTTCTAAAACAGCAGGTTAAAAGCACTTGAATGCTAGATTTGAGCAATGAAAACACTTGGAAAAGATTATCTTTTATCCCTCTAAAAAATTCAGAAAGTTATTTGAACAAAGGGATTATTTTCCTCCAATAGATCTAGATTATTAAGATTAAAAAAAAAAATTGAGACAAAAATCGGATCTAAGTTATCACTTGCATGCATGAAAAGAACTGATGATTTAGCTAGATAAACTAGATCCAAACTTGCTTGCATATATATGTAAAGTAACCAAGAAATTTTGATTTAAAGAGAAGGAGAAAGAGAACAAGCTTGTGCTTGGAATATCTTGGGCAATGGAGTCATTCTTTGGTGAATGGAGGGATCTTCTTCAAAAGACTTGGAAAAAGAGGAAGAGTGAAACTAGATCATCCACTTCTCCAAGTTGAAGTATCAACTACTTCAATCACTTGCAAAAGAGACGGTTAGACGATGGTATCACCTACAAAAGGGACTTCACAACACAATATGTTAAACCAAACAAATATTGCATCTAAAAATTGCTTAAGTAAATGGATACCAAGATCACTAATCAAACTAGCTTAGCAATCTTACCCTAGTGAGTAATAGTACTCCTATAAGGCCAGATTAACCACAATACAAAAGCAAAAGAAATAGAATAATATCACCTCATACACATATGCATCCACACACTTGGACAATCCACCAATTTGACCTCCAAAGTCTTCTTTTATTCCAATATGCAAAGAGTATTACGATGTCAATGTTACAACAAGCTATTCTTCCCAAGCTCCAACTAGTTTGCAATGGGATGATTGCTTCAATATATAGCACAAGAGAGAGATTCCCAATGAAGGAGGGTGCACCAAGTGTAGAAGGAGGGCGCACCAAGTGTGAGGAGAGGGGAGCCAAGTGGTGAGCTATGGGCTGCCACCTCTCCCACAACCCCAAATAATGACAAGTGTGCAACCTATGGGGTGCCACCTCTCCAAGGGATGGGCTGCCCACTCAAGGGTGCCCCACCTCTCCAAGAGGGGCGCACTTCCCAATGAACACATGCTTAAATCTTGATAACAAATCACCCAATCAACCTCAATCAAATCGATATTGTCTCCTTTGACTGCCACCTTGCCCTTTGAGGCTTTATTTGGTCAAAACATGTCCCCACATGTTTCCTTGATTTTTTCTTTTGCTGATTTTTCTGATTTTATTTTGACTTTTTGGGGTTTTTTGAGCAAAAATGTTTTTTAAGTGATTAAAATCACTATTTTTGCTCAACTAAGTGGGTACCTAGGTAATATAGATGCTCTAAGTCCAAAAATGAGCACCCCCAAGGCATATGAAGTCCCCTAGTACCATTTTTTTAATACATCTTTATTTTTTAAATAAAAATTGTTGAATTCTAACAAATTTTTAATTAACTGAAAAAATTAAAAAATCATAAGGGAGACTTAGCACATTTCCATAAGACTCTAGGAGTATGTTTAGCATGGTAATATACATTAGACACTGGGCTTAGATCCATGCTCAAGCCTAACCATGAGAATATACTCAGTCTCTGGAGGGATTGAGTGAAAAAACTCATAAATTATAAATTGTCTGAAAATGGCAAAATATAATTAATAAGTAAAAAAAACATTCCAGAGTACAACTCATGCTTAGGACTTAGGGTGGCTAAGACATTTTACAATTTCATCATGCAACATCTCTTATTACAATTTTTTATGGAAATGTAAAAGAGGTTGGTCTTTATGACCGGCTGAACTTCTGAACTCTGAATTTTGAACAATAATGTTCAATCTTTGGCGACTCACTGGAAGTCCATCCTAGCGCAACTTTGATGGATAACAAGGTGTATGAGCGAATGGACAACATGCTAGGCCAAATCAAAGACATTGTAGAGCCAAAGGATGCGATCTTGTATGATCATATCCATAAACCTGTGGTCAAAAGGTGGGATAATTTGAATGTTCCACTCCATGCCCTGGCATATGTCCATACCCCAAAATATTATTCTTCATCTTGGTTGGCCCAACTAGCACCCAGGGGTGGGGAAAGGAGAAAACCACACACAGATCCAGAGGTGCAAAATGGATATATGTTTGCATTGGACAAGTTGGTACCTGATGAAGAGGAGTGTGCTCAAGTACGAAGCGAATTGAGCAAATACATCAGTGAACATGGAGTCTTTGGTAACTTGCATGCAACCAAAGATCGAGACAGGTTGGGTGCTATTGAATGGTGGAACATGTATGGCTCCCCTGCCAAAAATTTGCATAAATTGGCGGTGATGGTGATTTCTCAGGTCGTTAACACCTCTTCTGCAGAGAGTTGTTGGAGCACCTATAGCTTCATCCACAATGTAAAGAGAAACAGCTTGAATGCAAACCGGGCAAAAAGCTTGGTTTATGTGCATTACAACTTTAGGTTGTCACATTACTGTGATGCAGAGGGGAATGTTTTATGTAAAAGAGATATGACTTGGGATAACAATCCAGAGGAGACTAACTTACAGGATGGAACCATTGTTTTAGAGCACTTGCAAGAGGAACTTTTGAGTGATCATGATGGCAATCATATTCCTGGAGGAGACATGCCACCCCCATCCATTACAAGGGTTCCAGATTCATTAGTTTTACCTTTATCTGCAGAGCGTCTATTGTCACGTGGGGACCATTCAGCTGTTGGTCTTGTTCCACAATCACTTCCACCTGTTCCTCCTCGTATTCAAAGATCACGAGAGAAGAAACTAGAAGTTTCTTGTGGCAAGAGGAAAACTTAGAGCATAGTACTTAGTACTTGCTAGATCTCTTTTTTTGTTTAATGTTTAGAAGTAGTCTATAAAACTTAGTACTTTGTCTTGAGTCTTGACTCTTGACTCTTTATTATGGCTTATTCTGTAAACAATGAAGTTATGAACTTATGAACTTAAGAACATCATATGACAATTTACCTTTGAAGTTTATGATTGATGTTATGATGCTTTAATGATTGATGTTATGATGCTTTTATAATTGATGTTATCATGCTTTAATGTTGAGTCCCACAAATGTTTATAATTGATGTTATATGTGTAGTATGTAGTATGTACTAAATGGTTGATGCTTTAATGATCATCAATCCATCACTAATCAATTTGTTAAATGATCTTATATCTATGTTTTCATGTTTTTTGCAATTGATTCAACATTCCACATGTTATATATATATATATATATATATATATAAAAAGCGCTCCTAAAATGCTCCCGCTCCCGGAGATTTTTGAAAATCTGTGCTTCCTGCTCCCACTCCCCGCTCCCAACAGCGTTGCTTGGGAGCCAAGAGATACCCCTCTTGGATGAGTTACAAGTGTCACACATCCAAGAGAAATAGACAAAGTCAAGGAAGAGTCACTTTTAGGGTGTTGGTAAGCTAGGGTTTTGGTAAGTGAGTGAGGGGGTTAGGTGTAAAGAGGGAAAACACATTTTCCTATGGTCAAACATTAAATTAGACACCAAGGAGGGCGAATTTAGGGTTTAGGTGGCTTTTTTCACTTAAACGTTTTAATTCTCATATGTCAATTAGCTAAGAAACACCACTTTAAGTTGTTGGTTAGACAAGGGGAGGTCTTTTAAGTGTAAAATTACTTTTCCAACTTAGGAAAAAGGTTAGGAAACCTTTCCCACTCTCTCAAACCTTTTGCTCATTTTACAATTTTTGGCTTTTTTAATTTAGCTAATTATTTACTGATTTTTTATTGACTTGGACTCCTCATGGGGAACGACCTAGCAAAACTTGTCCAATTGAGCTGAAACTTGGTCCAAGGGTATAGGGGGCCTCATTCCATTTCTTTTCAGCACAAATACCCCTATCAAAAATCCCAAGGACCTAGTTTTTACATTTTTACATCAAAAATAATTAAAATTACCATTAAATGGGTAATTTTAAAAAATTAAAAAAAATAACTTAGACTCAACGAAAGTCTGCAAGACTCTAGGAGATATCTAGCATAGTCATTTACAATATTCCTAGGCACTATCTACCATAGGGCTTGACCATTAGAATGCCTTTCACCACTTTGGAGGATTATTGTGGGAGTGAAAAACTCAAGGGAAATTAATAAGGTTGGTTAGGCCAAATCTAAGTCACCTGACACGGGGACACGAGACACGGAAATACGAATATCCGACACGGGCACGACGACCCCCGAAAATAGGACACGGAGGACACGTTATATATATATATATATATATATATATATATATATATATATATAATTTATATATCAAAATTTAAATTATGAATTACACATGCAAAAATTGAATAATTAAATTGTAAACAGTTACATGATGATGATACAAATTCACTCATACAACTAGTACTAACTTAGTAACTACTAAGTTACTAACATAAATGATGACAATGTCAACTCAACACTGTTGTCCAAACCCATATCATCAGGAACCACATCCCACATCTTTGTCTTTCCCTTCAACCAGTCTTCTCTCTGCCCAATGCCTACAAATAAGACAAAGGTTGGTGTGCAGATACACCACTAAGTCACTTGACACGATGACAAAGAGAAGAGTTCAACATAAGAGTTTATACTTGAGTGAAGGGTACATTTTTAGTGGGGTCGTGACAGAAGAGTTCAACAATTAATGCCACCAACATTGAGGTACATAAAGGGTATGGTGCGCTTGATTAAATGCCAATTTCATACCCTCTTACATGATAGAATCCAGTGGAAACATTGCAATCCTGCCAATCTTGAAATCCTGAAAAACCGTTAAGTCTGTTGAATTTTGAATGGGACCTAAAATTCTACTTTCTCCATATGAAGTCCAATGAGGTTGGAACCACTCTCAAACATCCTGAAACAATTAATGGTAATGTTAAAAATTTAAGTAAAAGGATGAAAATGAAAGACAAAGGAGAATGTCACTTAATATTACCATTAATTACTAGAGCAGGTAAAATGGAGGGGCTGGGGACCTCTTTAAATAGAATTAGTAAGGCAAAATAACCCTTAGTTGCACACTGAAACACCTCACAACTGCAACTTGCATGAGAAAACATGAGCCATGGTCCTTTTCTGAGCAGGACACGTGTCCTATTTTTAAGACACTCGTGTCCTGTGAACATGACACGTTCTAAATGAGTATCTGACATGTGTCCTACCGTTTGGTGTCCGACACGTAGGATTCGCGCCACGAGGGGGGGTTTGGACGTGTCAGGTGACTTAGGGCCAAATTAATAACTTGAAGAAAAAAACACTCGATGAAAGGGATTCCTCTAATGATAAAGTCCTAGGCAACCAACCTAAACTATGATCCATGCAGACCCATTACATTATTATCCCACGTAGGGGAGCGGAAATTCCAATTACAAAAATACGTGCTTAGATCAAAACTGCCTTGTAGAACCAGTAAGTCTTCAAACTAGTAGCATCATCAGGTACATATCATCATGGCACATGGAGTTGACCCCCTAGTTGAAATAGGTGGTCAACAACCCCTCTAGACCATAGTCCCCTGCATAAAAAGGGGTTGAGGCAATAAAAGTCACTTAGAGAATTAAAATGATTTTATTAAAAAGTGACTTTTAAGAAGAGAAGAAAAGGTGAAGGTAACTTAAGTGAAAAATCAAATCACAACCTTAGTAAAAGCAAAAATGCAACTCAACTGAGAATTAGATTGGGAGGTATAAAAGAGAGAGGAGGCGCCTCACTCCTCATTCTTGTATATTTTCTCATTGTGATCACTTGAGCTCTACAGCTTGCGTTTTGAGGGTTTTGAGTCAAGAAACCCTAAAGGCCAGCAAGGAGCTGAAAGATCCCTTTGTTACTGGTCCAAGCTTGGCCAAGAAGGTGCAAGATCCCTCCCTCGCTATTCTACTCAGACACATGTAATCATCAGCCAGTATTTGGAGGTTAGGGCACAGCTCTGAAGTGTTTTCCAACAGTGGGGCGCATCTCCAAGAGAAGGGAGTTTTGATTTTCTCTAGGGAGGCTAGATCAACCATTCCATCTTATATTGAGTTCATTGCCATGGTCATAGTGCCCTTTTGCAGCGATTACTTGGGGGTTTCCTCTGCTATTCGATATTTTGTGGCTTGGGCCAAGTTTTTGAAGGAAAGGGCACATTTTCTCTAAGGAAGTTCTGAGATCTAAAGAAAGACTTCAGGGTTTGGACTCAATCTTGCTACAGATCTTCTATACTACCCCTGATCTACAGTTTGACAGTGATGTTATGCTATTTGGCGGCCATCTCCAAGGGGGGCGAATTATTGAGATTCTTCAGCCAGACAGGGCTGTACCAGTTCCTGATCCAACAATTCAAAGGCACACCAGCATAGATCTGAAGGTTTTAGCTATCAAAGGTAAGAAGTTGATCTTGTACTAGACTATATTCATCAGCATGAGGCTTGGAGACTATATATATCTTCTATATTCTATCAGATCTACAGATCCATGTATGAGGAGCACTTATATTACTAAATAAAGGTCAGATCTGAAGTTTGTTAAGTTATTATGTTTTTCCTTCATTGTCTTGTATCCAATGCTTATTGTGATGTTCATCATTCTATAAAACTCGGCAAAATTCTTCACCACTTCTTTCTATAATAAAACACATGCAAAACAAACACCAAACAACAACCACAAACCCTTGTTCTTGGACAAAATTGGTTGGCAACATTACAATCTCTTTACCTTCTGCTCACTGCATGAGTCTCCTGGTTGAGTTGCGCCCCTCTGGGTCAAAACTCCCTTGGAAATTCGGTCTCAATAGATCTGGCCTCCAAACGCCAAGAAATAGTTGTGAACTTGTAGAAATGATGATGGCTAACTCATGTAAGGTGTTTCCCTAGCAGTAGATGACATAACTGACCACAAATCACTAGATCTCAAACCCCCAATGCACCCTCCTTCAGGAAATTCATCTAGTTCTAATAATAAATAATTATGGGTACTGAAAACCCCCAATAGTGCCAAGAAAAGTTTCTCTAGAGATGGCAAGTAGCCCCAAACCAAGATATCCTCCGGGTCCAACCCCTTAGAGCCAAATCGAACTTTTTTCCCTTAGACAATGTGCTCCACTCTTAAAAAAAACCCTCAACAATGCGCCCTGCTTCACAAATGACTGTTGAAATTGATCTGAATTGGATAGAATGGTGAGGGTGGAATATTTCACCACCTTGGCCAAGCTTGGACCAGGAAAGGAGGGATCTTTCACCTCCCCACTGATCTCTAGGGTTTGTCTAGTCAAAACCCTTCAAACCCTTAAGCTGCCAGAGCTCAATTTGCAAATAGAAAACGATCATGAATGAGTGAGGTGCCCTCCTCTTCTCTTTATACTAAGCATTCTAATTCCCACTTAAATTATTTATTGGCTTTCTAAGTTTTATTTCTTACTTATCTCATCATAGCCAATTAGCTTTCTTTCCTTTTTAGCCAATGTCACTTTAATAATTCGACTGTAGCACCTTAATGACATAATTTGGCCCCCTTAGTCTCCTTTTAGTGAGATTATAGCCTAGGGTGAACAACTAGGCTACTAAGTCTTCCCAATCTTGGTCATATGGAAGGGGATCTTACAGTCTCCCCTGCCTGAAATTGCTCATCCACAAGCAATTCTACATCCATGTGTTGTAAAACCTATTCACCTTCCCAAGAAGCATCTTCATTTGGCAGATTCTTCCATTCAATCAGATACTCCTTGATACTCATGTTTCTCAACCTTTTCTCCTTGAACTCCAATACATCTTCATGGATTCAAATCAATTGGCCCTCCTCATCAAGTGGTGGTAACTCCTTTGTGACTGTTACCTGTTGACCCAGTGCCTTCTTCAAGCATGACACGTGGAATACATTGTGGATTTTGCTTCCTGGTGGCAATTCAATCTCATATGCTACCTCCCCAACTCTTCTATTCACCCTCTATGGACCATAGAAACAAGGTTTGAATTTTTCCACGCCATTTCTCTTGATGGATATCTATCGATATGGTTGTATTCTCAGATAGACCAAGTCTCCCACCTCAAAACTATGCTCCACCCTAATTTTGTCTGCATACAACTTTTGTTGGTTTTGATCCCTCTACAAATGATCCTTAAGCTCCTTGAGAATTTCCTGACTCTCTTGGATCCAATCCTTAGCCATAGGAGCCATGTTTTCCAAGCGCAATTTCCATGAAGGTGAGTGAATCATATCTGTATAATGCTCTGAAAGGTGTCATGACAATGGACCTGTGATGGGTATTGTTATAACAATACTCCCCTAAATGCAACCATTTAACCCAAGCTCTCTGTTGTCCTGCCACATAATTCCTGAGATAGCCTTCCACCCATTTGTTGACTATTTTTGTTTGCCATCTGTTTGAGGATGATAGCTTGTGCTAGAAGTCAATTCGGTGCCATCAAGTTTGAATAGCTCCTGCCAAAAAGTACTCATGAACCTGCTATCTCTGTCACTCACAAGATTCGTGGGCAACCCATGTAACCTGAAAACTTCTCTGAAGAACAATTCCACAACCTGAGATACGCTATACTCCATGGATATGGCGAAGAAATGTGCAAACTTGGTCAAGTGATCCACAACCACAAAGATGCCATCATTGCCCTATACCTAAGGCAATCCTGTGATGAAATCCATAGATATACTTTCCCATTTCTGTGCTGGAATAGAAAGTGGTTGCAACAAGCATGTTGGATGAGTGTGCTCAACATTGTTTTGCTGACAAGTTGTGCACTCCCTGACATAGCGCATGACATCTTCTTTGAGACCCTTCCATGCAAATCTTTCTCTAATTTGCCTGTAAGTTTTAAGGAACCCTTGGTGCCCTGCTAGAGGTGAATCATGAAATGCTCTTAGCACCCTTAGATGAGGAGGATGGGCAGCTAGTACTGGTTCCTGAGGAAGTATTGGAGGTTCGGGAAAAGAAGATTCAGAACCAGGTAATCAGGGAAAATATATGGTTAGATGGAGAGAGTTGCCCGCAGAAGATGCCACTTGGGAAAGTGAACAAATTTTGCAGCATCTGAATCTGCAATTGCTTCGGGACAAGCAATCTCGGAAATGGAGGACTGTCATGTCCCCTTTCGAGTGATCATGGGACTTGGACGCAGTAGCATAACTAATTCTCATAGGCTATAGTCCGTAAGAAGGGAATTAATTAATTATTTAATGTCCTAAAGGGAAAAGTGCCTAACAAAATGACATTAGATAATTAAAAAGGGGGAAAAAGGGAAAAAGCGCCTAAAGTGACTTAGGAAGAATATGAAACGTCACTTAAATTGATTAAAAGGTAAAAGGGTCGCAAAAGAGTCAACAAAGAAATATAAGGGAAAAAAGGAGGCGCCCTCTCTCATTCGTGCATTGACATTTTCTAATTTCTCATTGAGAGAGCTCATTGTGGCTTTGGAACTTTTTGGACGGAAACCCTAGGAGGAATTTTCAGGGATTGGTTTCGGTGGTGAGACCATCCACCCTAGTTAGTCATTTGTGGAGAAGAGATCATCAATTTTTCTTCCGTGTGCTTCATTGACAACTGAGATATCCTAAGTAGTTGTACGTTGGGTTCAGATTTGTGACCGAGTTTAGTGGTGGTGGCTTTCAAGGGACAAATTGCTTGAGGCAAGTTGAGTTCTTTATGAACTGGGTTATGTCTATTGCTTGAAGTCGAGTTTCTTTGCTTAAGGGGACGAGTTTCTTAATGGAGGCCGAGTTCATTGATATGGGAGGGCGAAATACCCTTTGGAGGGCGAGTATTCTCCTAAGAATTTAGTGGGGCTTCTGTGACTGTAATTTTCCTTAGAGACAAGGGCGTTTGGTGTTGGAGAAGGGCGCACCACATGAGCAAAGGCTCATCTACAGGAAGGGGTCGATTTAGTCACTGTTTAGAGGCAGATTTGTGATAAAGGAGGGGCAAAACTGTGTGATGGGTGCCAAAAATCAGAGGTGGATCGAATTCCTTTAATCAGTTATTCATTCTCAGTTTGTTGACAGCCTATCTCTATTGTCTGGGTGGATATTAGTTGCAGGTCTGTTGTATACACAATACTGGGAGCGAATTCCTCTTCTACAGGCTTGTGCTGCTAAAATATTTCACATACAGTTCAGATCTGTGTTTTCTCTAAAGCTGTTACACCAGCACTTCCATTTATGAGTCATATTTCTTATGGTTTATTGAGGACAGCCTACATCAAGGATATCCAGGTTCTTCTTATTGTTGTGTGTTATTTATGAGTAATTTTATCTTGTATTGCAGTCAACTAGAATAAATCAAAGCAGCAAGTATTTGATCTCTGTATGGTATTTTATTAAGTGTTATAGTTTATTGTTGTTCAAACATTGTATCCAAACTGTTTGGTTATATTCCTGAACTACATAACGAAGCAAAGACACAAAAAAGAAAAAAAAAATTGGTCGGAACATTACAGACTGCCCCAATTCCTTCCCCTGATGCGTCACACTCTAGTATGAAGGGATGAGAGTAATCTGGTAATGCTAGGACTAGGCAAGTGCTCATGACTTTCTTCATTTTGTCAAAAGACTTTTGAGCTACTTCAGTCCACTTGAATGCTCCTTTCCTTGTTAGATCAGTCAAAGGCACACAATGTTGTGAGAACCCCTTAACAAACCTCCTATAATAGGTGCAAATACCAAGGAATCCACGTAGCTCTATGATGTTTCTGGGTGTTGGCCAATCCAAGATGGTTTGTATCTTTTCCTGATGAACTTGTACCCACTTTGTTCCAATGATATGCCCCAAATATAATACCTCTATCATCCCAAACTAACATTTAGACTCCTTGGCATACAAGGATTACTCCTCCATGATGCTCAAAATCTTATCCAGATGCTTGAGGTGATCTTCCCAAGTTTTTCTATAGATTAGCAAGTCATCAGAGAAAACCAAAACATACTTCCTCAACTGCTTATTGAATATGTGGTTCATGCAAGATTGAAATGAAGCAGGTGTGTTCATTAGCCCAAAATGAAAAACTAAAACCTCATAATGGCCATAATGACACCTGAAGGTCGTTTTGTGAATATCTTGTTTCCTTACCCGGATCTCATGGTATCCGGAACGAAGATAATTCTTTGAAAAGTATACTGCGCCATGGAGCTCATCAAGCAACTCATCAATCCTGGGAATGGGATACCTGTTTTTTATTGTCTTTTTGTTCAGTGCCCTGTAGTCAATGCACATTCTCATGGTGCCAACTTTCTTCTTAACAAACACAACTGAGGATGCAAATGGGCTCGAACTAGGCCTAATGTGACCCACATCCAAAACTTCTTTGATGGCATTTTCAATTTAATCCTTGAACCTTTTTGGGTGTCCGTAAGATGTGGTGATGACTTTCTTAGCTCTCTCTTTGAGCTTGATGTCATGCTTTTGGGGCTAGGGCATGGTGGTGAGATGCCACTTTTTTGACACATGGTTGTTTTGAGGAGAAGAGGGTCTTCACCATGACCAGAGTGCTTAGATGCTTGACATGTGGCCTTTGGAGGCCTACCCATGCTTCTCCAACACCAACGAATTCCTCAAAGTGGGAAAACGTCCCCTAAAGGGGTGACGTCCTTCTAAATTAGGGTTTTATTTGTGCAAAAGTGAAATTTTAAAGGAATTGTTTACTATTATGTTGTAAAAGGGGGCAAGATTAGAGTTGTTAACCCATAATCTTGTGTTTTACCCTAAAGTATGTGGACAAACTATGTTAGCTAAATTTTGTATAAATAAGAGATCATAAGATCTCATTTTAACATAACTCTCCCTCATTGTGAGAGGACTTGGTCTGAAAATTTCACTATAATTGGCTCTTTTATCTCTTGTGCACTTGCTTATGGCTATATTTATGAATGGTTGATGGAGGAGGTCTAGCGCTAGCTTTGGATGATGCTTTCTAGCTCTTATGGTGGATTATCTTGGCATTTCTCTTGATCTTAGTATGGTCTTTTACTATTATGCTATCAATTTTTTCAAGCCAAGTGTTGTTATGCTAGGAGTTAGGTGGGAAGTATAAGGGCATACACCCCCACCATGGCCTTCATCATTTTATGCTTCATCTCATTGATTTCACTAGGGTTTGCTAAGAGAAGTATAAGGGCATACACCCTCTTAACCCAAACCCTAGCTAGAGAAACATGCCTTGGGAAGTAAGAGGGCTTACACCCCCAAGGAGGTAGCTTCTCTAGCTCTTGTTTATTTGACTCCATACACCCAATAGTAAAGGAACTAGTCATACTTTTTTACATTGGAGATATAAAATCATTGCCTTGGGAAACATAATTTTTTATCTTTTGAAAGTTTTCTTGCTTGAAGTTGACTTGCCTCATTGAGAGGAGTCTCCCCCCACTAGGGCGTTCCCTCTCTCCCAATACTCTAATTGTTGTTACAAACTTTAACCTACAGCCATTAGGGCTGCATAACCCTAGCTACTAACACTCTCATAACTCCTAAACTAACCCTAGACTAACTCCTAAATTTTCCTCACTTACACTACTAACTAGGGCACATCTTTTGGGCTAGTTCTTGGCACTTTTGCATGGTTGATTTTGCTGCTGCATGCCATTGAATGCTACAGCCATAAGGCTGCAATTTTTGGCAGAAAATATATGTTTACAACAGCCATCTTCCTTTGCTTCTTAAGTGCCATTTTTCATCCTATATTCATTGTTAATTTTAATGTTGATTTACTTAACTAGTTTAGATCTTTGTATGCTGATTTAGATTTTTTCCTTGCTGATATAAACTGTCATCTACTGCTGCAAATTAGAGACAGCAAGCTTAACTTGCTGATCCAACTAACATATATCATTGCAAAGTGTATTTTCCTGTGTCTCGGGCAGGTACAATCATCCGGAGAAGTACTATACCTATGGGGCAACAATTACTTGACTTGCAAGCCATCTCTCTTGTAATGATCCCAAGCCATTATGCAAGGATCATCATGGTTTTGGTGTCTTTTTAAACTTTTTCTGGTTGTGGTATTTCGTCAAACACTTTGTTGTCCTACTTGTTTAGATGTGTTTACTTGCTGAATGGCCTCTTGATTTCGGCCTTAGGGTTTACTGATGTGTTTATATGAATGTTGCAGCAAATAACAAGAGGAGACAACCATGGAACATACCTCAACCATATGCAATATGATAGACAAGCCAAAACATCTCAAACTGCTTTTATTCATGAAATAGAGAAACCTGCTACAATGAAGATGTCGATCTGGAATGCTCAATAGAGGGACAAGAAGATAGACGATAGAGCTGCTACAAAATGCTCCAATAAACGACTACAATAAGCCTCCAAAGGCTGGATATACACTGAAGACTGAATACAAGTAGATCTGGTCATAAGGATGCTAAACCCTCAAGCTGGAAGGTGCCACGTCCTGCTGCAATGTTGAAGCTCCTCAATATTTCGGCCCTGCTGTCAAATATGTCCAATCACCCCGAGAAATATGCCAACTGATAGATCGGGCAACTGTAAGAAAAACCCAGGTGTCCAAATCTCCAAATCCACTCTCAAACCCTGTAGATCTGAAACTCCTCCACTGAATGGTGTGCCCCTCTAGATGGTTGAAACCCTAATAATTCGGCCTGGATGAATGAGGCCTCCAAACCTCCTGAAACACTCCAAAATGATAGATCGAGGCTTGGTTACCTCCTTGGTGAAGTCCCAAGCGAAATGGTGAAGATCTGAGCTAGCAAATGATTGAAACCAATTTCTAAACTTTGCTCCTCTCCTCCAATTCGTCCCATGCATCTAATAAACCAAATAGCACCTGAAACTCCTCATGAATGGACTAGATCTGATGTCCAAGGCCATGCAATGAAAACCCAAGTGATAGAATCTCCAAAATCCCTACCAATCTCCTACAATGAATCTCTCTCCAAGGATGGTGCGCCCCCCTTACTGGAAACCCCCAATGGTGTGCCCTCCTTCTCTTTCTGTGCCTGTGGCTGTGTAGAACCCTCCTGCGCTAATGTAGAACCGAGCTAGAATGGTGTGGGAGAGTATTGCATCTCCGAGACCAATCTTGGGACAAGTTAGGTGGAATCTTTCACCACCTAATCGTCCTCTAGGGTTTGTTAAGTCAAAACCCTCAAAACCCCCAAAAGATGGGCCCTATAGCTAGAAGCTAGAAATCCAAAAGATAAACATACATGAATGCATGAGAAGAGGCCCTTGCCTTTCCTTTTATACTTTTTGGCTCACCTTGTCCCTCCAAAGTGACTTTCATTTTATTAATATTTAATTAATTAATTAAATCACTTTAATTAATTAATTAACCTTTTTATCTCTGAAAAGCTCATTATCTCTCCTTGTGGCTTCCCTGGCCACTAAAAGTCACTTCTAGCCATCCCATCATGTAGTGTTGCTCCTCCCGATTCCAATGAGGTATTACACTAAGAGGTTCCTCCAAGTAATGTGCCCAAAATGACCTCTTTAGTGAATTTAATTGACTTATAGCTCAAAATACTCAAAATCGTGGAAATCATCGGAATGCAACGGAACCAAAGCCAACCTGTGCGGAATGGCTCATAATGATGGGATATGAAGAGAAATGCAAGTTGGACCACACAATGCCTCTCAATAATCCTTGTACTCGCTATAACACCCATCTGGCTACTTTGGTCATCATAAACCTCTGCACTGTGATGATGTCCCAAAGTGGAGACATTACATCTCCCTACCTTTTATTCCACTTAGACTTGACCTCTAGGGACTTCACTTCCATTTCCCTCCATCTCCATCTCAATCCCCTTAGGGTCACCAAGATCACCTCCCTAGAGTGACCTAGTCACCCTTGAAGTGCGGGACCTACATCGAGGTGACATTGGGTGTAGGATTCCCAAGTTGTAGCACTTGCTTTGTGGTTGGGTCGGGCTATGCCCAACCTACAACTTGCGCTATAACATTTTGGCGTCATTGCCGGAGAGGATTTTGAATCCTCTTCGTACCCTAACGCCACTTTCGTAAGCTATCCCAAAGCCTTTCCCTTAGCTTACCTAGCGACTCCACCCAAGGGACGTTCTCTTTCCACCCTTCTTAATGAGCTCATTTTGAAACTCATCCGGCGACTCCACCTTTCCAGAACCCACTCTTCTCTTATCCTTTTTCATCCTTTGGTGAGCCTTGAGCTCATCCAATGACTCCATTGAGGTATTACTCGCAATAATGGAACCATGGCCTCAACGGTACTTACCATGGGCATTCCATAAGGTTTATCCCTCCTTTGATGTTCAAGATATTCCTGGATATCCAAACCATTACCCGACGGAATGGAGGCAAATTGCCCCAGGTTTGATGGTGATCCAGCTCTAGAAGTCACCCATGTCGTGAATTATATGAAGTATGCTTTGAGATTAAATGTGCTACAAGAAGATGTGCTCATGAAAATTTTCGTGTATTCACGGTAATCAAGTCAAGGGGATTGGATTGCACACTCATGTGATCCAAAGAGTATCCCTTCTTCTACAAAGCTCATTGAAGAATTTCTCAGGCAATATCGGCCAGCTACTCAAAGTTTGCAAGATGCTTTCCAAGAGCCCAAGCACACCCTTTGCCGGGAAGGTTTTCCGATCGACAATGAGACAATAGATGAAGAAAAGCTTGAAGAAGATCCCGATGAAGAAGATCCGGAAAGGACATATGATGGAGATGATCTTCTCTTCCACTTGATGAGGTCATCCAGACCTCTGTTGCTCCTGCAGATGAAGAAGAGAACATGATGAGTTATAATCCTTTTGAGAACTTTGATGATGCTTTGTTCAATGACTGTGGAAATGAAGAAAACTGCCAAAAGGATCTCGATGAAGCCTCTCTTGCAGAAGGCCTGAACGAGACTTTGTTATTTTCTTTCCCTTTTGAAGAAAATGAAGTTAACCAGTTTTGTGAGGAAGTGATCAGCTCCTATGGTGCATATGAATTCGCGGAAGAACCCTCAAATATAGTTGACGAACACATTGATGATTTCATACAGACTGGCAAACGCAGATGGGATCTTAGTTGTCTTAAATTTGATACAGACCCCATTTATGACAATGAGGGTAGCTCTCAGGCAGAGGGGGTGTCATCATACGTATATGATTCAGATGTTTGGCAGCCTGGGGATGATATGGTTACATATTTGTTCAGCCCCTTCGAGGATAACTTATCACATCATACTCAGAGTGGTTTTCATTCATCCCTTGATGCACACCCTTTTGAGGATGTAGATTTGTTCTACGAGGACTTTCAGCCTTTGAGCTTAGATTTTGATAGATACGAGGTCGTGGCCAGCCCAAGGCAGTTAGCATTTTACTCTACGAAGCAGAAGTTTTGCAATCTTGGGGATTCTCACAAGGATTCGCAAACAAGGAGGCAACGTTTTTCTTCTTCTAGACTTCAACCCGTCCCATATCTCATTTCTTCCCCTCAAGTAAAGCATGGGGTCTTCTGGAGTCATCTCACATCTTCTCAGTCTTTAGGGAGCAGTGATGGTGTCGATGAGGATAAAGATGAGCCATCATCTACATTTGCTAGTCCACCCCAGAGATGGATAGATCGGACTTGTCGCTATACTTGCAGGCGGGAGTTCTGTAATGTCCCCATTTTGGGACATTATAACATTACAACATTTCAGAGTATTATGCCTACCCGAGTAGCCAGATAGGGGTAACAGACAGTTTGGGAGATATTGAGGGGTTTATTTGGGCCCGACTTGTATCGTTCATCATCAGGATCCATTCCGCACGGCTGGGCTTTGGTTTCGTTGCATTCCGACGATTTCCGTAATTTTGAGTTATTATGGATCATATCTTAATTAAATTCACTAAGAAGGTCATAATGGGCATATTACTTGGAGAAACCTCATAGTGTAATAGCTCATCGGAATCGGGAGGAAGATCATTATAGGATAAGATGATGAGAAGTGACTTTCAGTGGCTGGAGAAGCCATCAGGATGGATAAATCACTTTTTAGAGGCAAAATGGTTAATTAATTAATTAATTAAGTGATTTAATCAAGGAATAATAAAATAAAGTAAAAGTCACTCGAAGGGAAAAGGTCAACAACGAATTAGGGTTTCGGGAAGCTATAAAGGAAGGGTAAAGCAACCTAATTCATTATGCATTGTTATGATTTGATCAGGAGAGTTCCCAGAGGAGGAAGAGATTCGACTTCTATTGTTTTGTGGATTTCTAGAGGAAACCACCACCATTGATCGGTTTCGGTGTTGAGAGACACACCCTAGCCCATTGGAGATACCATCCAGGAATTTCACCGTGATATTCAGGAGTATCTAGTTACAGTGTGCGCAGCTTAGCCAGTGAGGGTGCAAATCAAATTGAGGGTTTGTGGAGTTGCACGAGGGCAGTGCTCAAATTGCAGTTTCCTTCCGACCCAGTTGAGATCCAGCCAGGGCGCTTAGTTTGAGCTACTTTCCATCAGATTATGACGGTGGAATCCTTCAGAGCGCATCATCCAGCCATTTAGAGCGCAACTCTTTCGAACGAACATTTGGGGTTGCAGACGGAGCATCAGAGCAAATCCAGGGAAACCCTTCCGACCCAGTTCCGCGTTTGGCGAGGCGATCGTTTCAAGTCCTATAGCAGCTGATTTCGTTGGTGGAATCATTTGGGGTGCATCCAGGGTCCCAGGAGGTGCGCAAACCCCCAGGGGTCGAGATACAGTGTGTCATAGATCAGATCTGTCTTCCGACACTCATCAGTATCATTCCAGAGGCCTAGGTGCTTTTATTGGGACAGATTCCAGCTCATTCCGACAGGTATAACCTTCTAGACGAGTTTTCCAGCTTGTAGCGGTTACCGCATTTCTCCGAGATCGCCTATTTTTGTCGATCTATCCGTGCATGCATCAGATCTGTCTTCATCTTCTGATCACGAGTATTTTTATGTTATTTGTTTGTATTCCAGTGACGATCCATGCAATCTAACTGACGACTATATTCTATATTTCCAGTATATCATTGTATTTCCATGCTTGAGTCTCATAATACATATTATTGGGCGGTTGATGTTCTTTATTTCCGCATGCATCATCTATATAGTGTTTAAACCATAATATACAACATGCACATGCAATAACCATAAACATCTCAAGCACACAACTGAAACGCATCCAGAAACCCTCATAGTATCAAATCTGCAGATAAAACGCATTCAGAAACCCCCAGTGTATCAAATCTATGAAACAGAACCCTAGATCTGTAGTAAATATCCTGATCAACGGGATCAGGGATCTTTCAATGGTATCAGAGCTTTAGTCCTGCCAGCCTGTGACTAAAGACGATGAGTACAACAGAAGACCCAAATGGTCGTGAGCACGTAGGTGACGAATATGTCACTTACAACAGGCACAAGGAAAGAAGGCCTAGGCCTAACTTTCCTCCTTTCCCTCCCAATTGAGAGGAAGAGGAAGAGGCACACAGAGAAGCAGAGAGATGAATAGAGCGCGAAGCAGAGAGGATGCTAGGTGACAGATATGAGCGACCAGAGGGCAGTGGTAAGGCCCCCATGGAACCAGAGGCAGCCTTCATGCAGGTTATCAGTGATATGTTAGCTAGTCAGCGGACCATGTCTCGGTCCTTGGCTCAGGTGGCTGATAGATTGGCTATGGTGGACATTCCGAGCACACCAACCCCAGATGCAGCACAGGGGAACTCGGGGGCAGGCAGTAGACCCCAGACACCTACTCGCACATACACATCTTCGAGTAGGATTCCCAGACCATGGCTCCCTAGTTTTCAGAGGGCACCAGTAGCAACAACACAACAGTCATTAGCACACAGGTTGCCCACTCAGGCGGAAGACAATGCAGAGTACAAAAGGGAGTATTTAGCGTTGAGTCGTGACTTCCATCATGACATGACACTGGTCAAGTACTGTGGACTTAGGGGCATAGACCATCCCAAAGAACCTCAGAGAGGAGGACATCAACAGCAATAGGGGCATAACATAGATTTCATACAGAAAGTTGGTAAACTCACCATACATTCTTTTGACGGATCGTCCAAATGCACTGCCAGAGCTGGGGTACAAAAGCTAGACATGTACTACAAACTCAACCAGATGACCAAGACAGAGGCTAGTGACTCTTGCGCATTTAAGGGACAGTTGGATGGACAGAATGATAGCGCATGTCCTTCATCTTCCCCGTCATGCAATGTTGAGGATTCAACACTTCAACATAGTGGTGACACTTGTGAGGATTCATATGTGTTGGCACTTAGACATGATGAGATTAGGAGGTTGGATGACCTACATATGGTTGTAGACATGGCTTCCAGGAAGTCATGTATGGAGGATGATGAGCTTCCTATGATGAGCGAGCCACATTTTTCATCTTCTCAGTCACCTATGCTAGCCACGACACATGAGGGTATCAGTGGCATTCTTGATATGGTAGAGGAGCCTTGTGTGGGGATTGTACACAAGGGACATATGGATCTGCAGACCCATGAGGAGAGGTATGGCTTGGAGATAGTTGACCTTACACATACCTATCAGTATGAGGAGAGTGAGTCGCCACTCTTGGAGATTTCGTTGATGGACCAGGTTGTGGAGACCGACAGCTTGTTGGGACACTTACTTCCAGGATCGATCTTCAATGATGAGGATGCACTCCTTATTGAACGGGATGACCATAGCACGTGTCTGGACACATCTATATGGGATCCAAGCGCAGACGATATAAGTAGGGTGAGTGCATAGGAGGATACAACTGCCCATACAGGATACGATGTGATTCATATGGGGGTCGCAGTTGGTGATGGCGTGCAGTGGCATACAGGAGGACTCGGTAGAACAGGGGGCAGTGGGCAGTTCAGTGCCTTATATTTTGAGGAGTGTGTTGTTGGGGATTCCATTGTTGACACTAACAGTGAGAGGCATGAGGTAGCACCTCAGCAGGATTGTGACCAGGAGTCACGACACTTGGCAGGACAGTTGAGAATCAATGAGGACATGATCATGGCAGCCACTAGATGCATTGATGATACACATGCATTGGTGGTAGTTTATTGTTGGAGGGCCTCGATGACATAGGATAGTTCAAATGGGGGACTTGTCATTGATGACTTCCATACACTTGGGGAGAGAGTAATTGTGATGAGGGTCGACTACCAACAATTGTTGAGGGATAGGGATTACCTATTGGAGGTTGGCGAGATATATCACAAGGCATTGAGGGAGCAGGAGGTTGAGGTGGACCAACTCACTCATGAGTTGGTGAGCACACGGAGATTCTTGGAAGGCACACAGAAAACCCTTCAGGAATCAGAGTCCAGATCAGAGGAGCTCCTTGAGGAAATTAGACAGAGATCTACTACACCTATTTCAGCAGAGAGTCAGATATATCCCTCAGCCACATTGCGAGAGGATGTTGGTGGTTTAGCAGTGGAGCAATAGTTGAGGGAGGAGCATGATTACCCAGGATCCATGATGTTGCAGGGGTATACAAGAGATCACCTGAGTATGCAGGGGCACACAGTGATGAGTGGTAGTTCACAGAGACATACAGAGGTGTACAGTGGGATTCAGGGAGACGCACTAGATGGCGGGGAGGAGATGTACTTAGTAGAGCATAGAGATTCCTCTCCTTTGCAGCAGTATACAGATCTGGGAAATCACCTTCATCGTAGCAGTAGTTGCGTGAGTGATGATGGATGGAGAATGATTGACCTGCAATTGGTGGATATACCTACTGTTGTACACAATGGTTGGTGTTCAGTGATGAATATAGGTGATTATTTACCACAGGTGTCGATGGACGAGCTTTTGGTTAAGTCCTTTGGATTGACCAAAGCATATGCTACTTTCCAGTCCTACAGTTGGTTGCAGATATTTATGATGGCCTTTCCCCATACTTTCATCATTGATAGCAGCACAGGGGGAGCTAGACAGTGGCAGGGGGCATGGAGAGTTGGTAAGTCGAGACCACCTAACAGGAGTGTCTTGATTGCATACATCAAGATAGGGGTGGATCATCAAGGGCAGACAGTTGAGGCCCTGGGCATGATGGAGAGTATACTAGGCCATGGGACAGAGGATATCTCAGAGGTTGCTACATATTCAGACTCCCATTGGGATGAGGGTGGATTGATTTCGACAGTTACCCGTAGGGCACATCAGCAGTTAGTGGGGATTGGAAGTGATGAACTTCCAAATTTGACATGGGATCTAGGAGTCCATTTGATCAATAATTTGTTTCATCTTATGAGGATCCAGGAGTGGAGGATCCAGTATGGATACTTTGATCAGAGTAGAGAAGCATCAGCATGATGGTCCCTGTCAGAGACTAGCATGGGACCCTAGGATTACAGGGTTGGGCATTTCATTGACTGGTGGAGACGAGTGGACCTTTGCAGGGGGAAGTCACTTTGATTTTTCATTGAGTTTCAGTATTGGGGAGAGCACGTCACTGGATGGTGGTTCGTTGAGGTCTTGTTGTACCTCATTATGGCAGCAACATGTTCAATAGGTGGGGGTCATGTTGGGTTTGGTATGGTCTGGTAGGACAGACTCATTTTGGTTTGAGACCATGTGTTATTTGCAGGAGACTCATGGTAGTGATATGTTACAGGACTATATCTCACGAGGCATTGCAGTTCACATTCTGATATGGGATCCAGGGATTGGAGTGCTTGGTAGTTCAATGTTTGATGGAGTTGAGTTTCGAGTACAGTGGTTGCTTAGGGATTTGACTGAGATTCTTTGGCCATTGATCATTCTACTCATCAAGAGCATGTGGGTGTCATGCGTGGTGAGCACTTGGAGAGGCCACATCTTGAGGGGAGTCTACCTTGTGTCACACAGGTGGATATGGGACCCCGGTATCATATGTAGTTGGATTCAGTTATTGCTTGAGGACAAGCAATATTCCGACAGGGAGGACTGTAATGTCCCCATTTTGGGACATTATAACATTACAACATTTCAGAGTGTTATGCCTAACCGAGTAGCCAGATAGGGGTGACAGAGAGTTCGGGAGATATCGAGGGGTTTATTTGGGCCCAACTTGTATCGTTATTCATTAGGATCCATTCCACACAACTGCGCTTTGGTTCCATTGCATTCCGACAATTTCCATAATTTTGAGTTATTATGGGTCATATCTTAATTAAACTCACTAAGAAGGTCATAATGGGCATATTACTTGGAGAAACCTCTTAGTGTAATAGCTCATCGGAATCGGGAGGAAGAGCATTACAGGATAAGACGATGAGAAGTAACTTTCAGTGGTCGGAGAAGCCATCAGGATGGATAAATCACTTTTTAGAGGCAAAATGGTTAATTAATTAATTAATTAATTAAGTGATTTAATCAAGGAATACTAAAATAAAGTAAAATTCACATGGAGGGAAAAGGTCAACAACGAATTAGGGTTTCGGGAAGCTATAAAGGAAGGGTAAAGCAACCTAATTCATTATGCATTGTTATGATTTGATGTTGAGAGTTCCCAGAGGAGGAAGAGATTCGACTTCTATTGTTTTGTGGATTTCTAGAGGAAACCACCACCATTGATCGGTTTCGGTGTTGAGAGACACACCCTAGCCCATCGGAGATACCATCCAGGTATTTCACCGTGATATTCAAGAGTATCCAGTTACAGTGTGCGCAGATCAGCCAGTGAGGGCGCAAGTCAGATTGAGGGTTTGTGGAGCTGCACGAGGGAAATGCTCAGATTGTAGTTTCCTTCCGACCCAGTTGAGATCCAGCCAGGGCGCTTAGTTTGAGCTACTTTCCATCAAATTCTGATGGTGGAATCCTTCAGAGCGTATCATCCAGCCATTTAGGGAGCAACTCTTTCAGAGGGACATTTGGGGTTGCTAGCGGAGCATCAGAGCAGATCCGGGGAAACCCTTCCGACCCAATTCCGCATTTGGTGAGGCGATCGTTTCGAGTCCTATAGCAATTGATTCTGTTGGTGGAATCATTTGGGGCGCATCCAGGGTCCCAGGAGGCGCGCAAACCCCCAGGGGTCGAGATCCAGTGCGTCAGAGATCAGATCTGTCTTCCGACACTCATCAGTATCATTCCAGAGGCCAGGGCGCTTCTATTGGGACAGATTCTAGCTCATACTGGCGGGTATAACCTTCCGGATGAGTTTTCCAGCTTGTAGCGATTACCGCATTTCTCCGGGATCGCCTATTTTTTGTCGATCTATCCGTGCATGCATCAAATCTACCTTCATATTTTGATCACGGGTATTTTTATGTTATTTGCTTGTATTCCAGTGACGATCCATGCGATCTAACTGACAACTATATTCTATATTTCCAGTATATCATTGTGTTTCCATGCTTGAGTCTCATAATACATATTATTGGGCGGTTGATGTTCTTTATTTCCGCATGCATCATCTATATACTGTTTAAACCATAATATACAACATGCACATGCAATAACCATAAACATGTCAAGCACACAACTAAAACGCATCCAGAAACCCCCAGAGTATCAAATCTGCAGATAAAACGCATTCAGAAACCCCCAGTGTATCAGATTTGCGAGACAGAACCCTAGATCCGTAGTAAATATCTTGATCAGCGGCATCAAGGATATTTCAAGTTCCAGGACGATCGAGATAGTGGTTTCTCTGTCCAGCAAGATTTCCTCCATCCCACCCATCTCCATGAGTTTTATTTCATGATTGATTATATGTCTATTTATGCTCATGATTACTATGTGCTAGACATATCTTTATTGTTCCACGTGATTAAGCACAGGGTGGGATGTATTTATTAGATGATCAGGTGGTTGCATTGGTTGTACGATTTCACCTGACACCTTCGGGACTTGATCTTCAGGGCCCCAAGGCCCCAGGTAAGTAGGTAAGTCATTTTGATTCCCTACATTTGCATTTTGATTGCTCGTATTAGTTTAGATGCATTTCATTTTTATTTTTCTCTACTTGCATATTGATTTCATGCTTAGCTTAGAATTTATTTAAAAAATGTCAAAATTTTCTTTTTCTAGGTTAGAAATGTCAAAATTTTATTTTTCTAGCTTAGTTGGTTTTGATTATGATCATATGAGAACAAGGATGAGTAGGCCATCCTGCACTTGACAGTTTGATGTTTCCTTGCATGCACAGGTCTACTATGAGATGTTGTGGTTCTCATGCACTCTACGGCGAGCACATGTCCCCAAGTAGGAGCCAGATGTTATCCCCATTTTGTGGATAACTAAGGAGATCGTGTCTCGAGGCCCTCAGGTTCCAGATATGGAGTGTCGAGAGACCACATGACCAACAATACCCTTTTACACAAGATGGAAAACCCACTCACCACCACAAATGGTCACAGTTTTGCATATGGCATCCACCACACCAGCTGGCTTCTGGATTGCAGTGGGCCTTGCTCCATGAGGTACAAGTCAGTATTATGGTGAGCATTATTTCAATATTTAAGCCTGTTTACCACCTATTTCGACTAGGGGTTCAACTCCATGTGCCATGAAGCTATGTACCTGATGGTGCAACAAAGTTGAAGACTAACTGATTCTACAAGGAAATTTTGGCCTCCGCACTTTCTTTTGTAACTGGAATTTCCTCTCCCCTGCGTGGGATAATAATGTAATGGGTTAGCATGGATCATATAGTAGGTTAGTTGCCTAGGAATTTATCATTAGGGAAGTCCTTTCATCAAGTGTTTTTTTTCCTTAGGTATTTAATTTGGCCTAACTAGCCTTTGTAATTAACCTTGAGTTTTTCCTCCCACAATAATCCTCCAAAGTGGTGAAAGGCGTTCTAATGATCGATCCCAATGGGTGACTAGGGTCTAGAAATATTTTAAATGACCATGCTAGACATCTCCTAGAGTCTTGCGGAATTCCGTCGAGTCTAAGTAGTTTTTTCTAATTTTTTAAAATTACCCAGTTAATGGTAATTTTAATTAAATTTGATGTAAAATGTAAAAACTAGGTCCTTGGGGATTTTTGATAGGGGTACGAGTACTCAAAAGAAATGGAATGAGACCCCCTACGCCCTTGGACCAAGTTTCAGCTCAATTGGACAAGTTTTGCTAGGTCTTTGTCCATGAGGAGTCCAAGTCAGTCCAAGTCAGCATATTTAATTGCTTAATTGACAAAGTCAAAATGTCAATATTTTGTAAAAATTAGCAAAAAGGTTAGAGAAAGAGTGGGAGATGATGCCTAACCCCTTTCCTAAGTTAGAGAAACACTTTTTCTAACTTAAACCCACCCCCTTACCTAGCCATCATTTCATTTAACTCATCCCCCTAGGGAAGTTGCGCCCCCCCTTGGTGAGAAAGTCATGCAAATTGAAACATTAAAGGGTAAAACCCCCTTTCTCCCTAAATGCACCCCCCTTGGTCTAATTTACTATTAGACCATGTCAAAAGTGTGTTTCCCCTTCCCCTCACTCAACCCTCAAACCTAAACCTAGCCAAAACCCTAAAAGTGCGCCCCTCCTTGAGATGCTCAATGACTATTAGCAAATGACACTATAAGCACGTACACAGATCTCGATGCATAGTGTATGGATCCCAATGTAATTATATATGTCTGTAATAACTCTATATGCACGTACATGGATCCTGAGGCATAGTGTAGGGATCCCAATGTGGGGTGCCCACATATAATGATGCATCAAGCTTCAAAACAAGTCGTTAGGAAACAAACATTAAGTAATTTCCTCTAACAACATCTTAACTTAGATTAATTTTATAAATTCACTAAGTTTACCATGGTGGGACAACTTTACCCCTATTACATGTGCTAATTTCCTAGGAAAAAAGGTACTTCCTAAGTAATTTGGTTAGAGATGGGTAAATTTAATGAATAATTGATAGAAAAAGTAAGGGAAACTTTATGTTTTAACCCTTAAAGTCATTTTTGATGATGTATAGGGTCTTCTACTAGTCCAACTAGACTTTTTGAGTTAGGAATCTTCATTTTTTGTACTTGTAATCCTTTTAAGACAGAACTTGGCTGAGAGTTTCCATTTTGGAACCTTTTTATCACCTCCTTTTTATATTTTCTTTGATTTTCCGTAGTCCTTTTTCTTTAGATATGTGTTTTTAGCATAGGACCTTGGCTCTAGGCCTTTTTAATGTGGCATAGCTCTAGCCATAGTATTTTTCATTTTTTAACATTATTGCTCTTCACCTCTAGCCTTTCTTCCTTCATTTTTTACTTTGGCTTACATTTTTCTTCATTTAGACCCTGCTAGATGACATTTCATAAGTCAAACATAAGCAAGGACAATATTTTTTATGAATGGGATGGTAGTGGAAGGGAAAGGATGGAAAGTGTTAGAGATGGTTAGGATATGGATACGCTATTCAACTAGATTACCAGTAGTACAATTAGTCATAAATCATGACATACTTATCTAAGGATAATTATGTCCTCCCATGTTAAAACAAGACAAAAATAAAAATATTAGCGTTAAGAAGTGTTAACCAATGTTTATGAAGCATGAAGTACCATCTGTGCAAGCACATATCAACTGAGGTGTAGAGCATAGGAGCTGATATACCATGGTAGAGTCATCTGAAAGAACTCATGGATGATGTAGGGCTGGAAGAACTGGAAGATCAAGTTTGAACAGGCAAATATGAGCAGGAACCCTTATCCAAGCAGCATCAATGCACCCCTGAAAGAGTGGTCTAGAAGTAGTTGTCGTTGACAGGAAAACAGGCCCTACAAGCTAATAGTTCTAATATTTCCACCTAGAAAGTACCAACATAGATGACAACTTATATAATGATCCATTGTGGATCAATGTTCACTAGACTAAGTCTCATCAAACTGTTTCTCGCCCACTATGCTCAATGCTGGAGAAGCATAATTGTGCCATCTGATATTTATCAGAGAACTTTTACCAATCAAGCAACGAAGCTTCTCAAAAAAAAAACTAATTTCACAGATTCTCTACAGTGCATCTTACATAGCAACTTCTTCCCACCGACTAAGAATAATTGTAGGAAGAAGAATATTTGAACAATCAATGGACAATATACAGTTTCCAATCCACTAATGTAAACTTTTCCTATTTATTTTCACTGAAGAAGCATAATTGTGCAATCTGAGGTTTTGGCACAGACCTTTACCAATCAAGCAACTAATCTTCTCAAAAGGAACCAATTTCATAGATTTCCTACAGTGCATGTCGCATAGCAACTGTTTCTCACTAACTAGGCCTCATTCTAGGAAGAAGAATACTTGCCCAATCAATGGACATTATACAGTTTCCATATCCACAAATATAAAAAATTCCTATCTCTTCCATTTAAAATATTTAACGCTTATGTACCATGCTTGTGCACAAGCCACCCACCCATCACAATCTGGCATTCTGTCACATCTCAAAATCCGTAGAATAGTATACAACGCTTATAAGTGCCGTCTTTTATTACAATGTGCAGTAAAGCTTTGCAGGTTGTTGAGCTTGACTTCCAGAGAGAACCACGGGGTATTTCAGCCAAAAATATTTATGATAACGACCTGGACTTATATTCTAATTGTTATAAAGAAAAAAGGGGCGCACTTTTTAGTGTCATTTATGATAACCACCTGGACTTATATTTATGATAGTGATTTTGGGGCCAAAAAATCGCGATTGTTGTATTAGCAAATGACACTATTAGCAAATATTTATGATAACGACCTGGACTTATATTCTAATTGTTATAAAGAAAAACTCGGCAACGGAAAAAACTCGGCAAGGGTCCTGAAAACATCGGCTTGGCAAAAATCGGCGAAAAAATCGGAAAAAATCGGAAAAACTCGGCAAACATTAAAATTACATAATTTATTCATTTTTTTTCAAAATTTTAAACATTTTTCAATATATAAAGCAACAACAACATCATATAAACAGATAGGCACATAAATATGGAGAAAGAACCGATACATCAAAGTCATTACTGAAAGTCTGAAACCAATACAATTTTTTTTTCCAATTTACCGATTTTTTCCAATCTGTGGCGATGTTTACCGATTTTTTCCGAGTTTTTCCCGAGTTTTTCAAAAAAACGCGATTTTTGTTTTGAAAAAATCGGCAAGCTGAAAAACTCGCGATTTCCCCAATTTTTGCCGATTAATCGGCGATTTCTTCTACTACAACCTCTCACTTCATATTTCTTAATTTAGAAGACAGGCAAGCAAACCTAAAGTTGTCTGGACATCACCGTACTTTCTAATGTTGACCATGATAGACTGCACGTTTAAAACGGACTCAAGTAATGACAGACAAATGCTCAACAGAGATGCATCCATGCTGTAAGTGCATTTACATAGTTACGCACTTTGTTTTTTCATAATAGCATAATGAAATTCTTTCCTATACAACATAATTAATTAGTAAAGAAAAATTATAATTCGTTTAAAGATAAAAGCTACTTTTTTAAAAAACAATGAATACACAAGAGGATGTAAAGAAGATGTACCTATCGCCTCTGATGCCGTTACAGAGAAATCTGTTAGCACACCATCTACTGCAAAATCAGTGTTGTCCAGGAACTGTAAATACTCTCTCACTGGATCATAGCTATAGTTGTAACTCATAGCATATTCATCGTTGGCAAAATCAGAAGCATAAACTTCCAACCCTGCTTTATGAGCATCTTGTACAAGGGTAGTTGGAGTTTGCAAATATAAACTGTCATCAAGAGGCCAAATGTAATTCTTTGGAACTAGAATTCCAGAAGCAAAGCTCTTCACAAATGTCAAATTTTTCAGAAGAATGCCATATGTTCGGTTTGTTGATGGTTCAATATCTTCTTTGTCAAGGAACCTCAATACCAACTTTGAATTGTTCCTCCGGAGTCCTAGTTTTAGCTTCCTTAAGAATTCCACCTCTGGCGAAGAGATATAGTCCAAGATAACAGATTTGGCTGTGGATAGCACATACTGTATCATGCTTAGTTTGTGGTCCTCGAAAAACATAGAATACTGAGTGTCAACAATAGAAAAAAAAAAATTAGAAACCACAAGACGTTAGCAATTGTTATTCTAAATGGGAATATATAACACTAAAATGCACATAAAACTGAAAGACCACTCTACCCACACAGTTAAATGTAACTAAGTATCATGCTCAAAAGTCTGAAATATCAGTAGCATATATCAATAATCATTCACCATACACCTAAAGCCCATTTTAACAAAAGGCGACTATGACCACTTAAAGAATATACAGTTCACAAAGAACTACTCGTAAGATCATCTAAAGACAGACCATGAATCATGATCAATTCAGCCAAAAAAGTTATTAGCCATTGAAAGAAAGACAATATCTCAAATAGAAAGTGTATATTTTCAAGTAAGAATTCTTTAGAAGACTGTCAAAATTTGATCAACGAACAACAAATCTTCAACATGCAAAGGAATACCTGTACGTTCAACCAAAGTGCAGGTGGACCTAAACTATCCACACCTTCTACTGGAAGCAATGACAAGCCATCAAACTTATCAGGTCGGGATGTAAATGACTGTTTTGCTGTGAATACAACACCAACAATAATCATTTGATGTCCCAGTAAAATAGAGAACCAAACAATTCTAGAATGAATATCAAAATGTCTTAGTCTGAAAATTCATTTAATTACTGTCATAAGATCATCTCAGTGATCTGATGCATAAAATGCATATTTCTCCATTGCTGCAAGAAGCTCTTTTCAGTACATAGCAATTCAAATTGTTCACTGATTCCATAAGTTTAATATGTGCACTGTATACTAGTCAATAACCTGAGAAAACAATGAATATCTAAAAACGTATACAGCATGTTAAGATGTGATTTTTCCATATATCACATACATCGATGATTCAAGCTATTCAGCCATACTGAAAGAACAATATATTATAAACTTCAACAGCATGTTAAGCTCTGTATGTCTATCGGATTGATGGATAGTTGTGATATACCTTCAAGCTACTCAGCCACACTGAAAGAACTATGTATTAGAAACTTAAACAGCAAGATAAGTTATACATATATATTAGATTTCTGGATAGATGTATACTGTTAAATTCAACTGAAAAAACAATTTAGGTATGGTCAACTTAAAGCAAACGATAGAGAACACACAATAGTGTTTCCATGTCCTAGCTTGACTCATATAGCGTCTGCATTTCAATGCTGTCATATCTCCAATTCCATGAATTGGCTGCCAGTCAAGACATAGTAACAGCTTAATCCCCTTAACATTTTCCTTATAGCATCTTATGTTACATTCAGTTTCAGAATGATTGCATCATTCATTACATAGGGAGGGCATAGCCTTGGTGATCAATGACCTTCACCTAGCATGGGAAGAAGGACCAGTACCACCATATCAGCCCTACGTCAAAGATCTGGAGAACCCATATCTCTTTAAAATCATTGATTTAAAACCAATCTTAGAAACAAACTCACCACTAAAAGATGAGAGTTCTCCTAATTGGGAGGGGTGCCAGTCACTGTTACACGTGGCTACATTTTCCATGGGAAGACAAGGCTGTATAGCAAGTAGACTATAATCCCCCAAAGTTCTCCCGTTCTGTTTGACCACCCAAATCTCTCCACGGACAGAACAATTACATCAGAGTGGGCCATCAAAGAGAGATAAAGATCATGCTAATGTCCAGGCCCAATAGCAACGAGCTACCTTGCATTCCCAAAAGAAATGTTTCATTGTCTCCCTTTTAGAAGGGCACTTTTCACATCCATTTGATTGATGGCACACTTGAACTTACTTCCATCGCTGACAACGACCTGATTGTGTTCATTTTTGCCACAGGCACAAAGTTTTCTTCATAATCAACACATTCTCTGTGAAATCTTTTGCCAGTAGCCCTGCCTTGTGCTTGTCAACTCAAACATTTGCTTTGTACTTTGACTTGTAGACCTACCTGCATCCAAAATGCACTTTTATCTTTAGGCAATTCTATGAGTGCTCACGTTTCATTTCTCTGTATGGAATCAAATTCTACCTATATCACTTAGTCCCATTCCTCTTTTCCATGTGCATCCTCAAATGAAAAAGGCCCATTAGAATTCAAAAGTCATCAAGATGATATTTAGCTGTTGTGAAGCCAACTACTAAAGTCTTCTTAACATTTTGCTTACTTCACTGCATTCAAGTACTTCTTGTAGCTTTGACTCTTTCAATGCGTACATATGTCATTCTGAAATCCTTTGGGCCTTTAACAATGTACTCTTGTTAGTGATCTTGTCATCACTTGCTTCCTCGTCATCATCTGACTCTGATTTTCCTTCCTGACTTTGTCCACTTTCAAGGAGACCCCCCAGTAGCAACGCTTTCCCTGAGGGTAGCCACTTACTAGGAAACCGTGACACTCACCAAGGTGAAATAGGGAAAAAAGCATAATTTCCCAGTAGATGCTCCATAATCAAGAGAAGCTTTAATGCAACATATTCAAATGCTTCAAGTATTACGGTGACACTTACCATGACACTTGACTTGTTACCTCGTGGAGCAAGATCCATTGTCTTTCAGAAGCAAGGTGGTGCGGTGAATGCCATCATGACGAACAAAGAAGCATGGTGGTGAGGCGGGGCTCCGTCTGTGTGAGTGGACACTGCCAGTCAATCCATCTCTCGATACTCCATGCCTGCAACCAAAGGGCCTTGAGACATCATCTCCTTAGTTACCCCTAGAAAAGGGTGATAACAATATGCATTGCTCTTATGGCTTTGGTTGACTACCCGATGGTGGAAGTAACTCACCATCATGTCAATCATTTATGATCCGGGTAGGCATGCAAGCGTCTTGGGATGTATCTACTAGGATACATGATCTAGGGGAGCTTCTAGTCTCTCTCAGTTCTTTGTATGTAATGTAAAACTGGTGTTCATGTTGTAAAGTTTGTCGTACCTATTTAAAGCACACCTATCTTATGTCTAAGCATGGACCCTATCTTATGTATTTATCACACTTTGGCCATCTCCTCTTCGAGATAATTTTGCATATGCTTACTCGGTTTCACATTTCCTGATTCATTGGTCACATCCTTCGAGGCACATATGGGCTATTTTCACTTGCATTCACCTTTACACATGCAACATTGAAAATCATGGAACACCCTTCTACTTTATCATCTGTTGAGCGATTCATCACTTGATTAGAGGGTTGACCCACATGTGTGGACTTTATGATAGTCATTGGAAGATATAATGACTTGATTAGACTTAAAACTTGGAAGTGCACTTTCCATGCTTGGTGGAGGTTCTTTGCTTGAGTTTTGGACATGGTCACACCTTGGAGACACCTTTTGAGGATTCTTGAACTTGATTTGAGAAGTCGTCCACTTCTTGGGGCATTTATTACTCCTTCCATTAGGTCATTCCACATTTGGAGGCTAGACGTTGGCCTATCCCTTGCTTGAGACGATTCGACACCATGCTTTGAGGCTTGGGACTACACATTTTCAAGGGAACGTTGAGCACCTACACCAAATTGGCCCCTCCTTTGCGGGACATCCCCTTTTTATGAGGGTTTTATGTACATGTGGCATGTTTTACTTGTAGCTAGACTTAGTCTCCTTTACTTTGTGGATGACAAGTCACTATTTGTAATTCTCCCATCTCCTTTACTTCATGGATGACAAGTCACCTTTTGTAATTCTCCTAGGCTAAATTTTAGGAGATAGAAAACAATAAAGAATGAGAAGGATGTAGAAGCCTCATCTATAAATAAAGGCTCTCCTCTCATTCCAATTTGTTGTTGTTGTCAAAAGCCATTTGAAAATACAATTTGATGAAGATCTACCTATTGGAGGTTTTGGTGTTAATTCTTGGAGCTCTCTCTTTTTGGTTATTTTCTTGGTGCATCAAAGATTTGTAATGATAATTCAAGACTCTTACTAGCTAGCAAGATCAATCCATTTGAAGGGTTATTTAACCACTTGGAAGGTAGATGTCTAGGGTTTCTATCTCTTTCATCTTCATTTGTTGGTTTGGTAAGAGTTCAATCGCTTGTCTTGTTTTTCCTTTGGTTCCTTGGCAAGGGTTTCAAGTATTTTATTCAAGTCGTAATTTATCTTCTTGGTGAAGGCTTTTCCCTTGTGGAATCCCTTCTTTGTAATGTTCCCAAGCCAATATGCTAGGAACATCACGGTTTTCGGTGTCTTTTAAACTTTTACTGGTTGTGGCATTTCATCAAACACTTTGCTGATTTACTTGTTTGTATGTGTTTACTTGCAGGTTGACCTCTTGATTTCGGCCTTAAGGTTTATGTTGATGAATTTAATGTGTGTTGCAGCAATAAACAAGAAGATACCGTAATGGAACATACCTCAACCATATGCAAGATCAACAATATGATAGACAAGCCAAAACACCTCAGATCTGATTTTATTCATAAATAGAAGAATTTGCTACAATGAAGAGGCCGATCTGCTCAACAAATGGCTCCAATAAAGACAATAGAAGTTGCTACAAAATGCTCCATGAAGATATTATAAGCCTCCAAAGGCTAGATACACGATGAAGACTAAATACAAGAAGAGATCTAGGTTGTATGCAGCACCAAACCCCCCCAACAAGAAAAGCCACGCTCTAGTAGATGACTGAAACCCTCAATAATTCGGCCCAGCTGAAGAAGCACCCAAATGAGTCCAATGAAGATGCCAAATTGTAGATCGAGAGGTGTAGAGTCACCTCCTAAAATATCAAACCGAAATACCAAGGGAAACTCCTCCAAATGTTGAATCCTCCAATGAAGTTGCGCCCTCCTAAAAACTGCCAAACCCTACAATTTCGGCCCTGATGAAGGAGGCCTCCAAATGCCCTGAAACTCGCTACAAAGGTAGATCGAGACACTACAAGTCACTGGGTGAAGTCTCAGGGTCGGATCTGAAGTATAACCCCTTCAAACTAAATAGATCTGAATCTCAAAATTGCTCTCCTTCTCTCCAATTCGTCCAATGCATCCAATAAATCAAATGGCTCATGAAACTCCTCCGGAATGCACTAGTTCTAATGGCCAACATCCTGCAATGAAAACCCAGGTGCTAGAATCTGTCAAAGCCCTTCCAATCCCTTAGAACGAACCTCCCTCAAAGAATGGTGTGCCCCCCTTGCTCGAAACCCCCAATGGTGCGCCCTTTTTCTCTTCCTGTGCCTGTGGCTGGTGTAGAACCTTCATGCACTAAATAGATTCGAACTAGAATGGTGTGGAGGAGTATTGCATCCCCGAGACCAAGCTTGGGACAAGCTAGGTGTAATCGTTCACCACCGAATCGTCCTCTAGGGTTTGTTAAGTCAAAACCCTCAAAACCCCCAAGGTAAGGGCTCTCTATCTAGAAGTCGGATATCAAAATGATAAACATACATGAATGAATAAGAGAATAGAGGCCCTTACCTCTTCTTTATACTTCCTGCTCACTTGTCTCTCCAAAGTGACTTTTCTTTTTTAATTATTAATTAATTAATTAAATCACTTTAATTAATTAATTAACCTTTTTACCTCTGAAAAGTGCCTTATCTCTCCTAGTGGCTTCCCTGGCCACTGAAAGTCACTTCTCATCATCCTATCCTATAGTCATGTTCCTCCCGATTCCAATGAGCTATTACACTGAGAGGTTCCTCCAAGTAATGTACCCTAAATGACCTCCTCAATGCATTTAATTAACCTATAGCTCAAAATACTCAAAATCATGGAAATCGTCGAAATGCAACGGAACCAAAGTTGATCTGTGCAGAATGGATCATAATGATGAAATAGGATGAGCGATGCAAGACGAACCCCAAAATATCCCCCAATAGCTCCTGTACTTGCTATAACCTCCATCTGGCTACTCTGGTCATCATAACCCTCTGTAATGTAATGATGTCCCAAAGTGGGGACGTCACAGTCCTCCCTGCTAGAAAATTGTGTGTCCTCAAGCAATAACCAAATCCCCTCAAGTATAATACCAAGATCCCATGTCCACCTGTGGGACACACAGTAGACCTCATCCAAGGATGTACTATCACGCACTCTGCCCCCTGGGTCCCATATCAAGTCATGAACTGCAAGCCCCTGGGAAGCATAATCCTGAAATGTATCAACACCGTGAAACTCCTGCTCATGACTCATGGCCTCATCCCCCACTAAGTGTTGAGATTTGGATACCTTGGAAAGTGGTCCCCATGTGCTTATGAGTCTCTAAGCACAAAGGGGGAAGACTTTTACCCTCATACTTTACTTTATGATTCTAATTTCACTTTGACTTAGGAGTTTTAAGTCAAAAGT